>JASDQU010225710.1:0-11016 GCA_032191745.1 Picea mariana | reverse complement strand
GTACATCATCCTTCTTCTCTTGTCCATTCAATACTTTAGATCTAGGGAAAGCGGTATATTCTGTCATGTTTTGTTCTAGATCCAGGTGGATCTAGGGAGATCGGTTTGTGTCCGCACTTACGGATTTATCCTTAAACAAGTAGAGATAGACTACTGTGGTGGATATGTTCCACTGTTCGTGAGGCAAATATTCTTTTAGAGCTCACAGATGTGAGTGAAAGATTGGCCCAAATAATTTGGTATATATCATAACATTGTTTCTATGCAGGTTGCTATCAAATGTTTGTTATGAAGACTGTATGACAGTAGATGAGGACTATTGTGGTGGATATGTTCCATTGTTCGCAACCTTACGTTGTTGATCAAGTACTTGTGTGTTACTTGGTGTGGTAGTGAACCACTTCATTGTAGTTATGTACTAATATGGATAGACACAATTGTGTTCTATTTTTGTTCTAATTGCCTTGAAGATTATCAGCAGTTTATTGGAAATAATCACCATCTAGATGAATGATGAACAAAGATTTTCCAGACGGAAATTGGTTCAGAGCATTTACTCCTCTAGATTATAAGAGTGGCTCTTGTATCACTCTATGGTGAGAGTGACTTATCCAACATCATATCTAATTACTCAGATGAAGTATGGTTTCGATAGATGATGCAACTAATGGTGATGGTGATGCTCATGATCTAATCATGAGATAGTCTAGACAACTATATTGATGCTACCGGGTAAATGGTATGTTTTTGTGCTCAAGTCCATTACCTATAATACCTCCCTAGCTAGGAGGGATTGTTAATATTATGGTAGCTGCGGGAGGTATTTACCTCCACGTGTGAACCTGACGAGAATAGAAGACTCCGAAAAGCAAGAGAAAACCCTAATGAGTTGGCTAATAACCCTAGAAGTCTTGTCGGCTCAAGAAGATAATTTATATTAGGTTATTAGCCTCCAAGAGAAGAAGTCGGCCATAAATAATATTAATATACTAAACAGACACATATCCAGAAGGAGAAGTCAGCCCCAACAAATTTGGCAGAACCAGTATAAATACAGGGCACCAGTTCTCATTTGACAACATCTCAGAATTGTAGACAACAAGTGGTGCGCACTGCAGTTCCCAGTTTGGTGCGCACGTGTGGCGGAGAGCTGCAAGTGTAGCTGCAACAACAACTAGTTTTCAGTGTTGGCTTGGACTATCTCTTGGCTAGGGTTTGGATTATCTGATCATCTATTGTTGGTGCGCTATCCTTGGAGGAAGATGTACTACACCTTGTTTGGCTATCTAGCCTAGGATTTGCTTCCAGAGTAATTCTTAGTCAAGGTTAAGGTGCTCGGAGGGTGGCTTCAGCCTATGGTTGGGTGACGAGGGTATCGTCAATGGTAAAACGAGCACACCATCTTCTATATTCTAACAATGGGAATCGTAAACCAAATCAGATTGACTGGTGAAGCCATCCCTGATCAACGAATTGTTGAGAAATTCCTCAGAAGTTTACCAAAGAAATTTGAATGGTTTTTACAACCATCCTTGAATCTAATGATCTGCCAAATTTTTCAACAAATGAATTAATGGGTTCCCTATTGACACATGAGACCAAACTACATCTTGAAGATGAGTAAATAGCCAATGCCTTCAAGAGTCAATTCTCTTTTAGCAGAGGGAGAGACAGAGGTAAAGGCATAGGTCATCAAGGAAGAGGGAGAAGTCCAAGTAACCATCACTCAAATGAAGGTCACAGACAATAGAACCAGAATCATAATTTCCAAGGTTACAGACAACACAACCAGAATCAGAATTTCCATCCTTAAAGAGGCAGAGGGAGAAGATCAAATGAAAAATCAAGCATACAATGCTATTACTAGAAAAAGTTTGGGCACTATGAATTTGAATGCCGAAAGAAGTAAGCAGATCAACTCTAAGGCATAACACATGTCTCAAATCATGAAGGAGAAACCTTAGATGGTATGTTTCTCTCATGCCACAAGACTGAAGAACAACATAAAGATCTCTGGTTGTTGGACAGTGGATGCAACAACCACATGACATGTAACAAAGATTTACTCTCATGCATAGATTCTTTAATTTCATCTGATATCACCATTGGAAATGATTATTTAGTCAAAGTTCAAGAAAAAGGAATTGTTCCTATTCTTACTAAAAAAAATGTAAATAAAGACATACACAATGTCTAGCATGTTCCAGATTTGACACATAATCTGCTAAATCTGACACATAATCTGCTAAGTGTAGGACAACTAATTGAACATGGCTATAAGGTACTTTTTGAAGGAGCATCCTATAGGATATATGATAAAACCCCCACCAGAAAATTGATTTCTGAAATCCACATGACCAGGAATAGAATGTTTCCCCTGAACCTCAGAACTGCAAATCTGATCTAATCATATGAACAAAGTGCATCCATCCCCAATGAAACTATGGTTTGGCATAAAATATTTGGACACCTACCCTTTCAGAGTCTAAGTCTTCTACAAAAGCACTCCTTGGTCAAAGGTCTACCTGTCTTCAAAGAGAAAAATCCCCCATGTGAGTCTTGCATACTTGGAAAACATAAGAGAACTAGTTTTCCACAGTCCTCCACTCAAGCCAAACAACACCTAGAATTGGTTCACACTGACCTATGTGGACCAATGAAAACAGAGTCAATAGGTGGTAGCTTTTATTTTCTAACATTTATTGATGACTTTAGTAGGAAAATTTGGATCTATTTTCTCCGACACAAAGTTTGAAACTTTTGCAAAATTCAAAGAATTCAAAGCTGAAGCTGAAAAACAGAGTGGAAAATATATAAAATCTATCAAGTCAGATGGAGGAGGAGAATACAGCTCCAAATAATTTGCAAATTTCTGCAAATCACAAGGCATAATAATCATGCAAACTACAACCAGGTATACTCCCCAACAGAATGGAGTGGCTGAAAGGAAAAATCAGACAATAATGAACATGGAAAGAAGCTTACTCAAAGAGAAATGTCTGTCAAATACATTTTGGGCTGAAGCAGTAGCATGCTCAGTTTATCTTCTGAATAAATCTTCAACCACCAGTCTAAATATGAAGGTCCCTCAAGAAGCATGGAGTGGGACAAAGCTAAATGTTGCACATCTCAGGACATTTGGATGCATAGCATACGCTCACATACCTTCTGAATTAAGGAAGAAACTGGATGATAGAAGTGAGAAATGTATATTTACTGGCTACAACGAAACATCAAAATCATATAGGCGCTACAATCCAATATCAAATAAATTGATTCTCAGTAGATGTAAAATTTCTAGAAAATCAATTCTGGAACGAGTCTGAAAATGAGCCAATTGATAGTTAAGATCCATTGATGTTGTTAATGTTTAAGCTAATATTAGATTTCTTTTCATTTCACTAGATAACAATCGCATAGATAGGATCACTGAGAAATACACAATCACAAGAGACACATCATTTATCTTGGGAAACCTTCATGGGGTAGAAAACCCAACAAAACTTCTTTATTATAGATAGCCAATACAATGCCAAGAGATAACTCAAACAAATACAAAAATTCCTCTCCCAAGAATGTGCCTCTCTCTCTCTCTTCTCCAACTGCAGCTCCGAAACTTGCTTCTCAATGGACAAGTGAGTGTGTGTCTAAGTGAGACTGATGCAGGAGCATTGTAAGAAGGCTAGCAAAGCGAGCGCAAAAGAAAAGGACAACTGGAAATGCACCAGCGTACATTTTGAGAATGTTTTGAATTTGGAAAGATAAAGCATTAATGTAATATCTAGGAGGATGTATTTGCATTTATGTTTTAAAGATTGTAAAACAGATATTGAGCGTTGCTCTCATCTGTCGGATATGGAGGAACTTAATTGTAATGAATGTAAAGTAGTTGTAGCTTTTATTTCCGATTAGATAGTTAGAGCTATAAGAGGGAAAACTCTAGAAATCTCCCTCATATGTATTGTATTGTAGGATTTGTTTTTCTCATTGTAATTGTAAGTTGTAGATAAAGAGGATAGAAGAGTAGAGGAACATCGATTGTAGAAGGTTGTATAAGCAGATAGTTGTTGCTATTGAATCCATGTACAAGAGCACTAGAATTAATACAATAATACTTTAATTCCGTTTCATGGTGTTGTCATGGTTAATGTTTTCATCTATTGAATGATATGTTTACAGGTTGCTTATATTCTCTAGTATGTGACTATTTCAAGATATGTGTGTGTATACTCTTGATTTCATGGTGAATGTATGAAGTCTTTGAGAGGATAAATATAAGTTTCAATTGTTTCTCTTCCTAAGAAATCCTGCAAGGAATGCAGTGAGAGTCCACAAGGAGTGCGTTAACGAGATTTTGAGTTTTATCTCAGAAAACTCAGGAGAGATACCGTTGTTCTTATACCAGCAAGAGTGCAAGTACAACACAAGAGCCGTGCAAGGTGTGCATAGGCCGGTGGAAGTCTTAGACTTTTCCAACCAAGGAGAAAGGTTAAAGAACTGTTGCTGCAAGGGGTGCGCAAAGTTGGAGGTGGCGAGTAACCAGAGGTTATTGTGAATGCCGCAAGGAGTGCGCGCAATAATCCTTTTAAAGCCTTGAGCCCATAGCAGAGGTCAAGCTCAGGAAGGATAGATACTTTGAGGAATTGAAAGGAAGAACGAGGTCTAAATTCACCTTGGAGAAGCCAAGTTTAGAATGGGGAAGACGCTGAGTTGTTATGCCAGGAGTCATGAAGAAAATTGAACGGACGGTTGAAATTCTCAGAGGGAGAATCGCCGAAGTTTCGTGGACCATTGGATCTTGTAGACCAATGGGACGAGTAAGGGCGAGTGTATTTCAACACTCATAATATCTAGAGGAGTAGTGTCCATTGGATTTGGATCAACGAGAACCATTGATCTTGTGCTTGAATTTCGTCATTTCGGAATTCAGGGCATGCAGAACGTTGTGACTCAGAGTCGAGAGTTGTGAACTCCCGATTTACAAAGTCCAAATAGAATCAGGACCATCAAATCATAGGAAGCTCAGAGCCGTTGATCCATGGCGAGGATTTAACGTGATTTCGGCTATAGGGTGAAGGGAGTTGTGGCATTGCAATTCGTCGATACGTGAAATCCCGAGGTGCCGAAACATTGGGCCCAAATCGTAGTTGAAGGTCACATCAAGTGAAGTCAAGGGAGGAGTCAAGGATTGAAGAAGCCAAAGGGAATCATATTAGGGGTCGTGAAACCCAAAATACCTTTTTGGGTGAGGACTGTGGTCACATTAATTGGTCACGTGGAGTAGAGGTTAACGCCTTGTGCTCGTTCGTGTAGGCATAAATTCTGGATAGGACCTATGGAAACACTTGGGTGTTGGATATTCTTGTGGAGAATAAAAGAGTCAATTAGACTCAAATGGAGATAAAGAACGATCCTTAGACTGGGATGTCGAGAAGAACCTGCTGTGGTAGGGGTTCTGAGTTAGGTGGTATCAGAGCTTACAATCATTGTTTTATGTAAGCAAGGGAGACAGAAGGCAAGTTGTTATTAATTTCTGCATGGAACAAATTTGAACAATGCTGCCGAGAAGACATCAATATAGACCAATGCCCAATCCAGCTGTGGAAAGGGAAATGAGAGAACTTTGTGCTCGATTATATGCTATGGAGACAACATAGAGATGGACAGTTCATGCTGGAGATGTCACTTAAGCCAATAGTGAAAATGAGGCTGGACTTGAAGAAGAAGTTGTAGCCGAAGATGTTGCAGAAGAACGTCTATTCCTAGTAGTCACAAGAATAGGTGCCAGAGAAAAAATGGATATTTCTATGTACGAAGGCAACTTAGACGTCGAGGACCTGCTAGATTGCTTTAGATCTCTAGATAAATACTTTGATTATGAGGATATCGAAGAGGATAAGAAAGTAAAATATGTTGTCACTAGACTTAAAGGGTATGCAACACTGTGTTGGGATGAACTGCAGGCTGATAGGCATTGCAAAGGCAAGCAAAGAATCAAAATATGGGATAGAATGATTGCAAAGATGAAGGCCAAATTTATACCCAGAGACTATCAAATCACTCTGTTTCAAAGAATGCAAAGTTTGAGGAAGAAGGGGATGACAGTGAAATAATACACTGAGGAATTTTATTGACTTAACATCAGAGCAGGTCATCGTGAGAGTGATGATGAAAAGGTCACTAGATACATGAATGGCCTAAGATATGATATTCAAGATGAGATGAGCATGGTGACTATCCGAAATGTAGAAGATGCTTATCAAATTGCTCTGAAGGCTGAAGAAAAATTGGCTCGAAAGAAAAGTCAAAGGGGCAGAGGTAGAAGTCAAAGTAGAGGCAAAGAGGTTTCCCAAGACAGAGTACAAAAACCCAAGGAGCAAGAGAAGAAACCTCATACTCACTCTGAAAGAGGAGGAAGCTCATAGGGAAGACAATATGCCGATAGAAACATTTTTCTGCGAGCAAGAGGAAGAGGAAGAGGCAGAGGAGGTGAGATCAAGTGTTTTGTCTGTGGAAATATGGGACACAAATATTTTGAATGTACTGATAGAAAAAGGGATGGAAGAGGCAAAGCTCACATTTCAGAAGAACACAGGTGAAATGTTGAGGCAGAAGATGTAGAAGGTGGAAGGTCCTTAATGATGAGAAAAATTCTCTTGAAGCCAGAGAAAGAGGCGGAGAATCCAATCCAAAGAAATAATTTAATCAGAACTGCTTGCAAGACCAAGGATAGGGCATGCAAGGTAATAGTGGATAGTGTAAGTACAAATAACCTAGTATCCATAGAAATGGTGGAGAAGCTGGAATTGGAGACAATTGCACATCCGAGCCCATACAAGGTTTTGTGGTTGCAAAAAGGACACCAGGTAACAATCACTAAACAATGTTTAGTTGAATTTAAGATAGGGGGATACAGAGATGAGATTTTATGTGATGTTATTCCCATGGATGTTTGTCATCTCTTGTTGGGGAGACCTTGGCAATATGCCAAAAACATTGTTCATGATGGGAGAAGGAACACGTACACCTTAGATAAGAATGGTAGAATGCATATGTTGCTACCAATTGAACACAAGAGGGTGAAAGAAGAGACAAGCAACACTATACTTCTCATGAGTGGGAAGGAGCTTCTTGATGAAGTCAAGAAAGATCAAGACATGCAATTTGTTGTGGTAAGGAAACCTAGAGTCGTCTTGACAAGTACTTCGATAGATGATCTACCAGATAAAATTCAGGAACTGCTTGAGAATTTCGCTGATATAGTGGTAAACGAATTACCTTGTTCATTGTCGCCCATCAGAACTATAAGCTATCACATTGACCTTATACCAAGGGAAATTTTACCAAACAAAGCAGTGTACAGAATGATGCCGCAGGAGAACAAAGAAGTTAAGAAGCAAGTCCAAGATTTGATGGACAAGGGATTGGTTAGAGAAAGCTTGAGTCCATGCGTTGTACCAACAATGTTAAGTCCAAATAAAGATGGTGGATGGAGAGAATGTGTACGGACTCGAGGGCTATAAAAAAATCACCATTAGGTATAGATTTCCTTTACCGAGGATGGATGACTTGATGGATTGCTTGAGTGGAGCCAAGTTTTTCTCAAAAATTGATTTGAAAAAAGGATATCATCAGATTAGAATGAGGGAAGGTGATGAATGGAAGACAACATTCAAGACAAATGAATGACTCTATGAATGGCTTGTTATGTCGTTTGGTTTGACAAATGCGCCAAGTACCTTCATGATATTAATGAACGAAGTTTTGAAGGATTTCATCGGAAGGTTTGTAATTGTGTATCTTGATGATATACTGATATTCAGTAAGACTGAGGAGGAACATTTGAGACAACTAACTCTAGTGATGAGGAGGTTGCAGCAAGAGAAGTTGCTGATAAATTTGAAGAAGTCATCTTTCATGAAGAGAGAACTCATATATTTGGGGTTTGTGATCTCTTTGAATGAGTTGAAGATGGATCCTGAGAAAGTAAAAGCAATCAGAGATTGGCCATCACCAAGGAATATCTTTGAAGTCAGAAGATTCCATGGATTAGCTAGTTCTTATAGTAAGTTCATTAGAAATTTTAGTGGGATTAGTGCATTGATGATGGACACAGTCAAGAAAAGACATAAATATTTTCATTGGATAGAGGAAGCAGAGAAAAGTTTCAAGTTACTAAAGGAGAAGATAACTAGACAACCGGTTCTGGTTCTGCCAGATTTCAGCAAAACGTTTCAAGTCAGATGTGACGCAAGTGGATTCACGATTGGAGCAGTCTTGAGTCAAGACAACAGGCCGATTGCATACTTCAATGAGAAGTTGAACGATGCAAATAGGAACTATTCCACGCATGATAAAGAATTTTATGCAATCATACAAGCACTGAAGAAATGGAGACATTATTTGGTTTCGAAGGAGTTTGTTTTGTATAATGATAATCACGCTTTACAATTCATAACCAAACAGGAAAAATTGAACCAAAAACTTGCAAAATGGGTTGAGTATATGCATAGATTTAATTTTGTTATAAAGCCCATTTCTGGAACTGATAACATGGTTGTTGATGCGTTGAGCAGGAAATGTTTGATTCTGCATGAGTTTCGTGTGAAGACCTTAGGTTTTGATAGACTTAAGGATATGTACAAAGATGATCCAGACTTTAAGGACGCTTATGAAGCATGTGAGAATCATGTTATCAGAGACAAAAGACAATGGATTGAGTATTTAATTTAGGATGTATTGTTATTCAGAGGAAATCAGTTGTGCATTCTGAAGAGTTCCATGAGAGAAAATATTCTAAAGGAAAAACATAGTGGGGGATTGGCTGGACATTTCAGCCATGAAAAAACATTTTCACAGCTGAACAGTTTATACTATTGGCTAGGGATGAGGATAGATGTCAAGAATTTTGTCAACAAATGTAGAATTTGCCAGCACGCAAAGGGAAAAAGACAGAATACAGGATTGTATCAACCATTGCCAGTACTAGAGAGGCCGTGGGATGCGGTAAGCATGGATTTTGTGTTGGGACTATCGAGGACACAGAGAGGTTGTGATTCCATATTCATGGTGGTCGACATATTCTTTAAAATGGCACATTTTATTCCATGTCAAAAAACCAATGATGCAACTCACATTGCAAACCTGTTTTTCAAAGAAGTTGTTCGACTTCATGGTTTACCCAAGAGTATTGTTTCAGATCAAGATACCAAATTTGTTGGTAATTTATGGAGGACACTATGGAAGAAGATGGGAACGGATTTATCTTTTAGCTCATCATATAACCCTCAGATGGATGGACAGACTGAGGTAGTAAATCTAAGTTTGGGAGATTTGTTGAAGAGCTTAGTAGTTGAACATCGCAGTCAATGGGATCAGATTATACCACAAGTGGATTTTGCGTATAATGACTCACCTAACAGAAGCACGGAACAGAGCCCATTTTCGAGTGAATTCAGGAGTGTTGGAGCAGAAGATTTTGCAGCAGGGATGTAGGAGCTCTACAATAAAATCAAAGAGCGGTTGCAGAATTCCAACCAGGAATACAAGTGTAGAGCAGATAAAAACTGAAGAGAACTTCATTTTGAAGTGGGATATTTAGTTTTAGCGCATATGAGAAAACAAAGGTTCCTAAGGGGAACATATAATAAGATGAAGATGAAAAAGATAGGACCGTGTAATATTTTGAGCAAATTTGAGGCCAATGCTTATGAAATAGGATTGCCAGATGGAGTAGGGATATCACCCATATTCAATGTAGCATATTTTTATCCTTATAGAGCAGATGAAAGAGAGGGATCAGAGGATCAAAAGGAAGTTCAATGGGTTAAACAGATGCCTGTAGCTGAAAATCTGCATTTGGAAATGATCATTGATTAGAGAGTTAGCAAGAAGACCTAGAGGAAGACATATCTTGAGTATTTTATCAAATGGAAAGGACACCCTATTGAGGATGCCAGTTGGGAAGGTGAAATGGAGATCCAAAAATATGGACAGATGGTGCAGGAGCTCATGAATAGGAGTTCATGAAAATTTTCAGCTAGAGGAGTATGATGCAGGAGCATCGTAAGAAAACCAACAAAGTGAGCGCAAAAGCAAAGGACAAATGGAAATGCACCAACGTACATTTTGAGAATGTTTTGAATTTGAAAAGATAAAGCATTAATGTAATATCTGGGAGGATGTATTTGCATTTATGTTTTAAATATTGTAAAATAGATCTTGAGCGTTTCTCTCATCTGTCGGACATGGAGGCATTTAATTGTAATGAATGTAAAGTAGATATAGATTTTAATTTCGATTAGATAGTTAGAGCTGTAAGAGGGAAAACTCTAGAAATCTCCTTTGTATGTATTGTATTGTAGGATTTTTTTTTCTCATTGTAATTGTAAGTTGTAGAGAAAGAGGATAGAAGAGTAGAGGAACATAGATTGTAGAAGGTTGTATAAGCAGATAGTTGTTGTTATTGAATCCATGTACATGAGCACTGGAATTAATACAAGAATACTTTGATTCCATTTCATGGTGTTGTCATGGTTACTGTTTGCATCTATTGAATGATATGTTTACAGGCTGCTTATATTCTCTGGTGTGTGTCTATTTCAAGATATGTGTGTGTATACTCTTGATTTCATGGTGAATGTATGAAGTATGTGAGAGAAGAAATATAAGTTTGATTTTTTTATCTTCCGAAGAAATCCTGCAAGGAGTGCAGTGAGAGTCCGTAAGGAGTGGGTTGACGAGATTCTAAGTTTTATCTTAGAAACCTCAGGAGGGATACCGTTGTTCTTATACCAGCAAGAGTGAAAGCACAACACAAGAGCCATGCAAGGTGTGCGTAGGCCAGTGGAAGTCTTAGAATTTTTCAACCAAGGAGAAAGGTTGAAGAACTGTTGTTACAAGGGGTGCGCAGAGTTGGAGGTGGCGAGTAACTAGGGGTTATTGTGAATGCTGCAAGGAGTGAGTGCAATAATCCTTTTGAAGCCTTGATCCTATAGCAGAGGTCAAGCTCAGGAA
>JASDQU010225709.1:0-11897 GCA_032191745.1 Picea mariana | reverse complement strand
AGGAAAAATAAAAATATATATATATATATATATATATTATAAACAAATTGTCGTGTATTCCATAATCTCTAATTTATAGAATAAAGAAAATTAATAATGGATTCTCTTTCCGTTAATTTATTAGTCCCTACCGCCTCTACCATTAATAAAAGTTACGAATTTAAAAAATAAAATGAAAATATTAATTAGCGCATTTACTTTTTTTTTGGTTTTAAAAAAAAGGAGAAGGGATTAATGAAAATAGGGAAATTAAGTAATAAATGAAACATAGACAATTAATAAGTTAAAGAATATAATTTTGGAGAAACATGGGGGATGAGTGACACTTGTAAGACAAAGAATTTTTAGGGGTTTTCATTCAAACTTGAGTTAAATGTGAATTAGGGCAAGGGGGGGGGTCTCAAAACTCTATAAAAGAAAGGTATATGAGGAAGAAGGGGGAGGGGGGTTGTTAGGTATTGTTATGCTGCCGAAATGGGGACTGGACTGATTGCTTGTGAGGAGTTGAGATTTTCTCAGCTGTATTAGAGTGGTAGCTTAGCCTTGGAGGCGAACTGGGAAGCTAGGTTACTGTCTGGACTGTGTGTGGCCCCTTTGCGGCTCGGGGGGCTAAGGGGGAAGCAGAGTACCCCTAGCGTTTGGCTGGGAGGTACCGGTGTAGTCTCTACGGTCGGAAAGTGGGAGCGGCATGGAGCAGGAGCGGCGCGGAGTGCGGACGTCTTCGTGGAAGGCTATAAGGCAACGGTATGATTTTTAAATTTGGTAATATATAATGCAACTAGGTTTTATGATGTAGATCTGCTTGGTATTGGAAAAGAAATCTAGAGTTAAATTTTATATAACAATTGTTGTATCTTCCATTACCTTCGATGATTCGAAATGTTAATTTTGTCTAGCGCTTGCTGAAAATCCTGATTTATCTATGTTACTGTTCTTAATCTCTGCAACAAAAAAAAAATTGTCGATTGTATGAAGGGTTTACACCACTAGACATACGCCTTTGGTTATTCTTTACCAGTGAGCCTGCCCCTATCTGATTCATCTTTTGCTAATGGTCTTTAACTCTGTAAATGGGTTGATTTTGTATCTCTGCGTTTGCTTAAATTATTGTGGTTAATATTGCTAATTAGTGTTTGGTTAATGTCTGCGTTTCCACCAAGACTGCGTTTTAGTATGGTAAATTTGGCCCCTGTGATTTTTCCAGCGTAGTTTTGTTCAGATGCCTTCTCCCATGCTTGCGTTCCCTGGTTGAATGTTGCATATTGACTCCTTAAGCAACGCCCGGCTGGCCTTAATTCAGACTGTGAAAACCTTGCCATTCGGGATCTAATGACCGCGAATTGCTGTGTGATGCCCCCGTTTTTGACGAGGTACCTTGCGTATTGTTAGCCTTGTGCCCTTGATGATTGAACGCGTTGGATTGTTCCACCCCACCTTGTCTACGAATGACCTCGAACCTGTACCTAACTAAAGTCAACCATTACCTGATCTATTCGGATTTCAGAGAGTGATTCCCTCGTCGTTTCTTGGCATGGCATCCTCAAAATTTAATCAGTAAGTTTTTGCGAGGCTCACGCTTATCGCCCCTCGGTGGTAGCTTTTGGAGCCACAGGAATGTTATCATCTAGGGGGCATATCCACCCGAGATGACTGTGTTTTCCTTTTGATGTGCACGCATCTGTGCTGTGCATTTGTCCATGCCGCGTGCTTCTGTCTGTGCCCTTATTTCCCTTGTCGAGCGCATATGTTTTGTGCATTGTCCATGCCACGCGCCTTCTGTCCTGTGTATTTCATTTATGCCTGCGTGTTGGGTTGGGAATCACCGTCGGATGGGTGCATGCGTGTACGGTGGCACTGTATCTGGACGTGTGTTATTCCCACTGAAAGGAAAAAGAAAAAGAACACAACAGTCGCCTCTTCCTGATTTTTCCCTGATTCACGACATGACTTGTCCCCACAGTATTCTTTGGACGGTTGGTTCGTGGTTGGTCGGTGCAGCCAGACCACAGACCGGACAGAGCGCTCATTTTTAGGTGCAGACCTTCTCCTGACACCCGATCCTTTACATCTGCCTTGGAGGGCGCATGCCCAGAATCCTTAGAAGATTTTATTCTTTATGTCAAAGGAGAGCTATTATTATCACGATAATAAGAGTGGAGTTTATGGCGGTTGTTTCTTGATTCACCCAGCAGACTTATAACCGTTGATGGTATCTTATTTCAAAGGTTCATGCCATTATAAAGTTGAGTATTAAAAGTTATTTGATCGTGATAATGAGCGTGGAGGTTGATGTTGTAGTTTCATTTAGTAATTGTTGTAGTTTAATTACTAATGGATTGATGGTGTTTAATTAACAAGGGTTTCATTCTTGTTTGTCGACAAGAGCTCTTAAATTGCATTATTATAAGTCAATATTGAATATTTAATTTCTTTAGAACCTTCTTGCGGTAGCATTGAATATTAAATATTAAATTGCATAGGAAGCACAATGTAGCAGTGAAGTCTTATATGTTGTTAATGAGTGATGAACTTATCAATTTCCTGGATGAATGTATAAAGGAGCCTTTATTCCATCAACTATCTATTGAATTGATCCTTACAATTACCTTGAGAAAAATAAATCCATGGGGATAGGGGCATTGTAATGTTAAACTATATTTCTTTCATTTTAAGCTATATGGGATTGGTGTGTGCGCAACACCTCGAACTATTTCCTGGTTATTACTTCATTTCTGTCAATATATTTCATATCCCTTATGTGTTTTCTTATCTTGGATAGGAATTATAGATTAGGACTCCACTGGTTTATTGCAGTTCAGTTAGTTAATTGCAAAGTCCTTAAATTACCAAATGTAAAGGTGCTAGCTTTTAGGGTGCTATCATTGTAGTTGTTATGAAAATAGTTAGTTAAATTGTGAGTCTTTATATTATAAAATGTAAGGATGCTAGCATTTATGGTAATGATATTATGGTTCCATTGTTGATGATAACAATTAAAGTGTAAAGTTATTATCATTTTAAATTGCAATGTCATTGAATCTAGAAGGCAAAGATGTGGTGGTGTTATGGTGAAGTTATGGTAATTTCAATAAGATGGATGACCGATAAAATGTAGGGTCTGTGAATCTAAGGAAATCAATTATTATAATTCAATAAACGGATATTGTCGTTAACTAATGGTACTTTAATTAAGACAGGATGGGTAACTCGTCGTTTAATAGAAGGAAAATGGAGTAAATGGTCCGTAATTGATGTCAGTGAGTCTCTCTAGTGGTTGGTCGATGTCGGAGTCCTTCTGACTTGCATCTCCTATAGTGGTCATGTTTGCCCTTGATTTTGTAGTTCTTGGATGTCTTGCATTGCGTGGTCTGCTTGTGTCGGGCGGCACCTAGACATCTCCTTGTAGCCTTAGTATATACAGCTGTGTGAGTGATTATCGTCTGTGTGAAGAATCCAGTGTCGTATCAAGAGTCTCGGGCCCTTAAAGGCAGGGTTTCCACTCTTGCGACACATCTGAGGGGATTGCTAGTTTCTGCCTGAGCAGTCGGCCAGGAGCCTATCTGACCTTCTCTCTCCCCGGAGTAGAGAACTAAGATTAAACGCCCTGCTTTGCAGAAATAGTAAATCTACTACTATGGATTCCTCCTTTGGTGTTCGTACTGTGCATAACCCTGTATGTCGTTAATGCTTGTAGTTACTTGTTGAGCACCTTGTGTCTTCTTGTTGTGATCATCGTGGTTGCGTCTTGTTAGTCGTCGGGTGGTTACGTAGAATCAAGTGTGCCTGTTTCCCTTGTACACGCGCGCACACACTTTTAACAAAAAAAAAAATTCACATGTTATCAGAGTTGTTGTCGTAACAAGGAGGGTCGTTACAATCAAAGTGGGTTCAACCTACAACTTGGGAACACTATGGCTTTCGTTGTTATGATATTTGATTATAATGTTGCTAATTAAGTTGACTTGTGTTGATACAGGTAATCATGGTTAGAGGAAATCATGGAGGTAGATGATGGGGTTCCAGGGGAGGAGGCACACTGCCTCTAGTAGCATCCATGCCTGAGGGGTCTAAACCCTAGGGAGATGAACAGGTTGTCAGGCAGGAGAAGATAATGGTGGGTGATGTGGTTGGGATGATGAGGTGTTTTCAGCACATGTCTTAGGCATTGATCATCCATTTGGAAAAAGATGAGGCCAGGGCACCGACACCCCCTGAGGGTCCACTGCGCACTCTGGTTGGTACTGGTAGCATTCACCATGAACTCAAGAAAGTCAAATTTCCTAAGTTCTTTGGTTCCCCCGAAGACGTAGTCGTCGAGGAATGGTTGGAGAATATGGCGATGTGGTTTTCACTTCATGAATATACCTCCAACATGAAGGTACGCATGGTGGTCTTTCAACTAAAGGGGAGTGCTCTTCTATGGTGGAAGACGCTCCTGCCATAATTGAACATGATTGTCGAAGACGTGTCATGGGAACTATTCGAGGAACGGTTTCAACAGTAGTACCTATCATAGGAATTCATTGAGCATCAACTCAACGAGTTCAAATCATTACAACTGGGAGGTCGTACAGTGCTCGAGTACGAGGCTCGTTTTATCAAGTTGCTTTGGTATGCTCCACACCTTAATACTAAGAAACTTAAGGTCAACAGGTTCTTGTTCGACCTTAATGTCAGCAAACGTGCAAAGGTTAGGATTTTGATGCCTCAGACCTTCCATGATTATGTTCAGAAGGCCCTCATAGCAGAGGAGGTGCTTATCAGCTGGGGTCAGAGCAGGACTTTAGTGAGGACCCCAGGGCAGGTGTCATTCAGTGCGTAGCAGCAGTAGACACCAGCTAGGCAGATGCCAAGATATGATGGCTTCTAGAGAGGATCTACTTTCACTACACCTCGATGATCAATGTCTCAACAGAGTATGCCTTATTGGAGACCACCACATTAGCTGCGGCATTGACCACAACAAAAACAGTTTAGGCATGTTCAACAGAATAGACCAGGATTCCCGGCCAATGGGCCGTCAGCTTCTACTTTGGGTACTAGGAGTACTGGACCAAAGAAAGGGTGTTGGATGTGTGGGGAGCAACACTACCAGTGCGATTGCCTAGTGGAGAGGACTAGATCATATGGATCAGTTGGACCCACTACCATGGGATATTTGGGCAAGACGCATCGAATTCATGCATCGGTGAATAACCGTCAGGCAGAGCAC
This sequence comes from Picea mariana, assembly GCA_032191745.1. Lineage (NCBI taxonomy): Eukaryota > Viridiplantae > Streptophyta > Pinopsida > Pinales > Pinaceae > Picea > Picea mariana. The sequence continues at coordinate 6,685 of JASDQU010225709.1, read as the reverse complement.
CAGTTGATTGTGATCGAGACGTCAGGTACCGTCGCTGACCAGACTCTTAGTATTTTGATAGATCCCAGTGCTACCAAGATTTTTATTTCGGGTGCATCGCTAAAAAGGATTAAGGTAAAGGTAGTCAAACATGATGCATTTAGCTTTGTAGAGATGGCTTCGGGAGCCAAATAGAAGGTTGGAGGAAAGGTTACGGGCTGTACCCTTAACCTGAGAGAGTTTGTGAGCAGGGCCAACCTGTACATCATGAACTTAGGATCTTATCACGTTGTGATCAGTATGGACTGGTTGAAATCACATGAGGTGATACTCAACTGTAAGACAAAACGATTGAGATTGTTCGATGATTTAGGACAGAGACATGTGATTGTAGGAAGGAACCAGGGAGTTTCCCTAAGTTTGATCTCTTCCTTGCAGTTACGGAAGAGCATGCACAAGGGATGTAAGATTTATGTGATCCTTGCGTTAAATGAAAAGGGAGTAGCGGAAGGCCTAGAACACCTTCCAGTGGTTACAGAGTTTGCGGACATCTTCTCGGAGGAGTTACCTGGGATTCTATCGGAGAGGGAATTTGAATTTACCATATACCTAAAACTGGGAACTAAACCAATAACGAGAACTCCTTATCATATGTCAACCCCAGAGTTACAGGAGTTGAGAATGCAACTGAAAGAGTTGTTGGACTTGGGACTAATATGTCCAAGTGTGTCACCGTGGGGTGTGCCTGTTATTTTTATATGAAATAAGGATGGGTCTTGGAGACTCTGCATTGACTACCATCAATTGAACAAGGAAACGATCAAGAATCAGTATCCACTGCCAAAGATTGATGATCTGTTCGATCAGATGAAGGGTTTGACGATGTTTTCCAAGATCAATTTGCGATCAGGGTATCACCAGTTATAGATCAAGGAGGATGGCGTCACTAAGACTGCCTTTAAAACGAGGTTTGGACATTATGAGTTTAATATTTTACCGTTTGGACTGACAAACTCCCCAGGGGTATTTATGAGTTTGATGAACAGGGTGTTCCACGAGTACTTGGACAAGTTAGACCAAGTATTCATTAATGATATTTTGATTTACTTTCAGAGGACAGAGGAGCATGACGAGCACTTGCGCTTGGAACTACAATGTCTGCGAGAGCACAAATTGTATGGGAAATTGTCCAAATGCTCATTTTACCAATCGAAGATTCACTACTTAGGGAATGTCATCTTTGGCGATGGTATCGTCATAGATCCAACAAAGTTCGAGGTCATTATGGAATGGCATGAACCGACGAATGTCTCGGAAGTGCGCAGCTTCATGTGTTTAGAAGGATACTATCGACGGTTCGTCGAGGGATTTTTCAAGATAGCAAATCTGATCACAGAATTGCAAAAGAAGAACAAGAAGTTTGTTTGGACCGAGAAATGCGTGGAAGCATTTCGGAGGCTCAAGGAGCTATTGAAAATGACACCAATACTAAGGTTCCCTGACATGGACACAAAATTATTGGTATGCACTGATGCATCCAAGGAAGGCTTAGGCATATTCTTGATGAAAGACAGTAGAGTGATCACTTACATCTCGAGGAAAATGAGAAGTCATGAGGAGAACTATCCGATGCACAATTTGGAGTTTTTTAACCATTGTTTATGCCTTGATGGTTTGGAGACACTACCTTGTTGGATGAAAAATTGAACTAAAGATGGACCACTATGGACTACATCACATCTTTACGCAAAGAGACTTGAACGCATGACAACGACGTTGGTCAAAACTTCTTAGCGAGTACGAATTCGAGATTTCTTACATAAAAGAAACAATGAACCAAGTGGCATATGCATTGAGTCGAGGAACACACATATTTTCGGTGTTGCCTCTTCATATGAATCTACGTGAAAATATTCTAACTTTACAATGCGACGATGACTGGTACAAAGAAGTCGAGGATTTTATTGAAAAAAACACAATGATGGTACCAAGATTTGAAGGATTTACATTTTATTACAATGGATTATTGAGGTTTAAAAATTGGATTTGTGTACCACCGAACGACAATTTGAGGAGCTTGATCCTAAACGAGGCTCATAGAGAAGTATACATGTCCCACCCAAGAGTCACGAAGATGAGGGCAGACCTTAAACCCTTATTCTTCTAGAAGGGAATGAAGAAAGATATAGTCAAATATGTGGCTAGATGTCTATAATGTCACCAAGTAAAGGTTATTTTGATTGATTTCATTGTTGGATTGCCACTAACGACAAGGAGACACGACTCAATTTTTGTGGTAATCAAGACTCTGATGAAGAGTGCTCATTTTATTCCTATGCGTACCACGTGTCAGGAACGTGACATAGCTATAGGTTTCAACAGTGATATTGTGAGGCTGCATGGCATACCTAAGAAGATTATATCCGATCGAGGATCGGTATTTACTAGACTATTTTGGACTAGTTTCCAAGAGGCCTTGGGAGATGAACTTAACTTTAGTACTACGTATTGTTGATACTAAGAGGGGGTGAATCAGTTTCAAGTAAAATTTAAAACATTTTTCAACTTATACTTAAACCATTCAATTATATCCAATTATCAATGAACAATACTATAAGAGTTACACCTATACACCACAATACACCATGCACAATATATGAGAAATAATCAATAGTTATTGTTCAAGGGAAGTAATGACTTCCAAATGTAAAGGGAGGGATAAACCTCCAAGAGGAATATACAATCCTCCAATATCAAGAGAGGTTTGAACTCTCCATCCTTTCCCCTTCCTTCCACCCAAGAATATATGAGAGATAATACAACTTTACATTAAATCATCACCATCAACCAACCATCACATAGAACCTGATAATGCTTCCTGATACTTCTTCAATTTATGCAGTTCTTAAAATATTTGAATACTATGATCTTGTAGATAATATTACTCAGTGTATTCTCTGAAACTTCTCCAAGTTTCACTCCTTTCATCCTCCCCAAAAATAAGTTATAGAGAGAATGGTAGACCTTGTTCAATTTTGGTTTATTCAAGAGATCGAACTTGTACAGAATTGCCTGCACTCAATATTTAACATCCTATTCTATAGCTCAAACAAAATCAACTACAATCCATTATATTTACAATGAAAGTGGTCCCACTTCATTTGGATTCACTATGAAGAATTTATGAATGTTTTACCTGGAACACTTGTTTATTGACTAGCTTTAGGACTGGTCAAAAACCCTATCTTCCACAGAGTGTATATTCATAATTATAGAAAATAAATAGCTGAAACTTTTACCATAGGTACCTTGACATGTATTCTCAATACCATAGAAATTTCACCATCTGAATCATTATATAAAAAAAATTATAGCGGAAGTGGTAAGATGACCTGGAAATAACATACCTTAGAACACATCACCAAAAGACTTCATCATCCCTTGAAATCCGACCTTCTTTACTTCTGATTTCTTCTAAAATTTGACTTGTGTATAAAATGAATGTATAATGATATTTATTTATACCATTTATGCCACTTCCCTTTAACTTTAGGGCCGACCTGACACTTTCTTATTTTGTAATTCTTTTCTTTAATTATCTTGAGGGCCTACATGTACTTCCTTCTTCAATTCATTTTGTCATCTTCAAAAATTCATTTCTCCTCAACCATGAGGATCTACATGACGTGACACATACCACTAGAAACAACATGATGTATACTATCCATCCATGGGTGTTTTATCTACATGTGCATTGTCCTTCATGTTCAAATACCTTCATCAATCTTGCGGTCCAAAACCAATGACTAGGGTTGACATCAATGACAACAACCAATCTTCCAACACGTATCACCCAGAGAATGAAGGGAAGATCAAAAGAATGAACCAGACCTTGGAAGACATTTTTTGTATGTGCGTGATGGACCAATAGAAGCATTGGGAAGAATTCTTTCCACTGGTAGAATTCGCTTATAACAACAATTACCAAAGCACCATTAGGATGGCGCCTTTCAAGTTCCTTTATGGGTGACCATGTCAGACACCTCTGAGTTTAGATCAGATTGAGGATAGGGTCCTGGTGGGACAAGAAGTGATCCAAGAAATGGAAGATCAAATGAAAACTATAGTACAAAGGATCAAAGAAGTGCATAATCGACAAAAGAGTTATGTTGATGCACATCGTATCGATGTTAGTTACAAAGTAGGTGATCAAGTCTTCTTGCAGGTAAAACTACATATAAGTTTGATCATGGGACCTTTTGCAATTGTTGAGAGGAAGGGACCCATGGCCTATCGACTAGCCTTGCCTGATTCTTTGAGGCGTATGCATGATGTTTTTCACGTATCTGTTTTAAGACATTATATTAGTGATCCTATGCATGCTATTGACATGCGTTCGTTGCAGGTATCAGACGAGGGGGTGATCATGGCTGAGCTGATATGCATCCTAGATCATCCCATTCGATAGCTACGATGTCGAACAGTAGATCAGTTCAAGGTCCAGTGGGACAACTATAGTCCACACTCAATGACCTGGGAGGACGCATATGATACATGCCAATAGTTTCCATTTTTGTTTGATAGATAGACTTATGACACTATGATACATTTATTCCGGCACTTATATACTGTGAAACTTCAGGATGAAGTTTAGACCAAGAGGGGATGTATGTAACAACCCTCTCTTCTGCACACTGAGCGAACTTATTCTTTGAGGACACTTACTTGCAAGTGACCCGGATTATTATACTATTGGTCGTTGATTATGATTATGAGGCGTTATGGATTGATGACATGTTATTGTTAAGCCCTAATATTGGTTCATTACCCCTTAATCGGGGCATATTATATTAGTAGTTTTATTTTATTTATGTCGGCTTTAGGCCATTAGTTGTAATTATACCTCCTAGTCTCCTATATATACCAAGGAGACATTTTCATTTTGAATCATCTTGTACTTGAACATTTAAGTGGGGTAAAAGAAGGTTACCCCCTCAAAGAGGCTTATTATCTGAAATTATCTCTTTTTCAAGGTGTTGAGTACTTTTTATGAGGTTTTTCTATGATATATTGATATTTGGTTCTCAGCATATGGTATCAGAGCTCAAGGTCTTGGGGTTTCGCTGCTACATCTGAGACACCTTGGAATTTTCACTATAACATTTTTTCTACATTGTTTCAGAAGGAATGGCTTGGAGGATATTTAGTAGATGGATCAAGGTACGTTGGGTTCAAAATTCATCTCCTGAGGCCTTAAAATTGTTGAGATACAACCTATACATGATAGGGTTATGGAATCATCCTAAACTCGGTCATTTCATAATTTTCGCTATAAAAACATTTCTGTAATGTTTCAGACCCTGAACTTTGGAGGATATTCACAAAAATTAGTAAGGTATCGGTGGTAAATAGTTTATCTTCTAGGTCATCATAAATTTGTAGATACACCTTGTGTAAGATAGGGTATCTGACTAGTCCTATTGAATAGTCTCAAGAAGGTGTTCCAGGTAAAACAATCATAACTTCTTCCTAGAGTATCCAAATTGAGTGGGACTAGTTTCATTGGATCATGGAAATTCTGTAGTATTTCTAGTGTTATTTTAAGAATTTTATATCAATTATTTTGTGTGGGGAATGCTATACAAGTGAGATCTCCTGGAAAGGAAAAAAATCGACAAGTTGTGGGGAAGTTACCATAACTTCCACTTGGAACACCCAATTTTGATCAAACCTGTGGAATTTCATAGAAGAAATATCAGACAACTACATAAAAGAAAGTTTCATACCCAGAAGGGACAAAACTTGGGAGATACAACAGAAGAAAGATTGTCTAGCAGAACCACCTCAAAATCAAGGTTTAAAAGTGATACTTGGCCAACATGCCACCCAAAAAGGGAGCTTCTACACAAAATAAGCCTCCATAAAATCCTACTTGGACTCTTGATGAAGGTGAAGAAATGCGCAGGGACATAAATGATTTAAAAAATAAGATAGTAAAAAAAGATGAACTACAAGAGATGATGGAGGGTTTAAAAGGGGAGATCATGGAATTATTGAAAAATTTTGTAACAGAGAAGACACCTGAAAGTGAAAATGCATCCCATGAAATTCATGATGAGAACAAAAGGAAGGTGAATCAAGAATGTGGAAACTCCAACTTTGGTTTGAAGACCAACCACGTTCCTAAGATTGATATGAGGAAGTTTGATGGCAAGGACCCAATCACATGGATACTTCAGATGGAGTAATTCTTTCATCTCCATAATGTGCCACATACACAAAAGGTATGAATTGCTTCTTTATATTTAGAACCTAATCAATTTGTATGGTATCGATGCCTTTGTTGTCACAAATCACTCATCACTTGGAAAATTTTCACAGAAGATATGATAGCACACTATGAGGATACAAGGAGCAATACCTTCTTTAGCCAATTGATAAATCTCAAGCAAAAGGGTTCAGTTACAGAGCACATTGAGAACTTCCCAAGATTGAATATAAATGTAACCAATATTCCATATGAGCACTTGATCGATGTATTCATAGGAACTTTAAAGGATAACATTCAACATGAGGTTCGCCTTTGGGAACCCAAATCATTGGAGAATGCATTTAAGGTGGCAATAAATGTTGAAAGTAAAAATATGGATATGGCTACTAGAAGGACCAATCCTAACATCTATAGAAAGAACAATGCTCATTCTTC
>JASDQU010225707.1:3698-17460 GCA_032191745.1 Picea mariana | reverse complement strand
AGAAAATTGAAATAATGAACTTACTGTTGTTAACTGTGGACATGCATATGCATAGAATGATGAGTCATTCTATTGGTCAAGTTGTTTGGTAATTGTGATTGAATTGCCAGGTGCAGGAATTCTAAGATTATTGCATAAGATGTTGTACATATTGAATTATGATGTACAGAAAATAACGACAATTTGTTGGCAGTATGCAAGATGAAGTCCTGCAGGAAAATTGTAGGCAGTTTTGTGCCTGTGGAAAAATCACAAGGATGACTGCATTCATAATGTGGCAATAAACAAGATGAATCATGAAATAGGATGTCATGTTTTGGGAATAAAAGTTGAATTTCCTTTCGAATTAATTGGAGTTCCTAAATGAATTCTTGTATGTTCTCTCATGATAACTGCATGTGGTTGATGTAGATGAGATGATGTTGATAAAAGTTAAAATGTTGGCTACAAAGAGTATCTCGGGAAGATGCTGCTTGGAAACCTTTGAGGGCAGTTGGAACTCCTGGAGCCACGGTGCTCTAAGACTTCCGGTCCAGCCTGTTGCCAAGCCCAAGGAAGGGAGGTGTAGCATCGATGGACTGTGCTTGTGAAGGTGTATACTCCTGGGTGGACATGCATGTGGGGAATGAGAGACCATTGGTTGGAATACTGTCGAGGTTTGAATGGTTGGAGTGCTGCTGAGGTCTGGTACCTTGGCCTAGGCCATGTGGATAAGGATTGTGGACCATGGCTATCTTGGGAAGCCATTGCTCGATGGAGTCATAGATCTGATTCGGGGTGGAAGGTCTCTCAATCAAAAGACAGGTACAATTCTCTATTTATTCTATGTTGTGTATGTTGTATATAGTTTTAATGTTATTGAATTTGTTTGTATATACATACATATACATTGCATATATGGTTGCATTACTGCATCCATGACTGTACCTAAGGTGTCTCATATTTCATTACTTAAGAAATATATATACCTGATGCTAATCATGTAATTGATTGGAATATGATTCAGGTGGAACCAGAAAGTGTCCTGCAATTGCATCCTGTGCACATATTGGACAGGAAAATAAAACAACTTCGGAATCGAGCTATGGAGCTTGTAAGGGTCCAGTGGACCTGGTACGATCCTAAGGACGTGACATGGGAGCATGCAGATGTTATGTGGGCAGAGTACCCGCATCTTTTTGAAGATTTTTTGAAAAGCTTGCAGATGCTGTGTAAAGTTGCACTGAGGACAGTGCAAAAATAAGGGGAGGGGGATTGTAGTGTCCCCAAGGCCGAACCCCATTGTAAACCATGTTTTGAAAGGAATTGTAATTATGTTTTATAGGCTGGTGAGCCAATTTTTTATAAGCTGGAGGCTTATGTGTTGTCAGGCCAGGGAGCCTGAGTGTTGAAGGCCAGGAGCCTGCTGTTGTATATGTAATCACGCAGAGCAATTAATAAAACATAAACACCGCCATGTGCAGACTGACCACGATGAATGAGTAAAGGGGGACTAAGCATCCATAAGGTGGGCAAGGAATTAGAGGCTGGAAGGGGGAAAAGGGGCTAAGTGTTGAGCCTAGGGGATAAGCCTAAAGAGCTTAAGCCTAGGAATAATATTTTAATATTTTCCCAAAAGACATGTGCATTTAATGTTTTATCCTAATTTTTTGGCAAAGGGAGAACATGCAAGGGAGATGCGTGCTGGTGGAACGTATGCAGTTTCATGGGTGACAAGTGTCAACCCTGACGCATGTGAATAAAACAGCCAGGGTGAGCCGTGAGAAGGGTTCCTCCTCCATTCCACCCGACTACCTGAGCATGTAGGGAGCGCTAAACAGTACGACCAACCCCACCTCTGTAAGAATAACACGTGCGTTCCTGAGAATCAAAAACTCGATATTGTCTTTGATAGTCCGTGCACACCCTCTGTCCGACTGATCGAACCTATGCGTGGAGGCTCTGTTCCGAAGCCGAGACCCTGAACCATTCCGCCATTGTTGAACCAGTGAGAAAGCCTGTGTTGTTTCTGAAGAGCTGGTCTCACCCTCCATTTTGAGTCATGGAGTCTGTGTCGACCCTGCGGGAATTACTCATCATGCATTCCTATGAACCATCACTGTGAGGCCTCGAGCCATTGTTGAGCCTGTTTGAGAGGCTGTGTTTGTATTTCCAGTTGGCTATGGAAACCACGCAGAGCTGGACTGTGCGTGGCTTGATGGCCAGCGCGAGTTGTGACTGAGCCTGTGTGTGATCTCTCTCTAGGTGAGGGATGTGGATGTTGTTGGAAGATGTTTCTTCCAGAGAGTGTCCAGCACCAGCTTCAGGTTCTGAGACTTCCTGATTCGACCTGTTGCCAAGACCCAGAGAGGGAGGTTAGCACCGATGGACTGTGCTTGTGAAGGTGTATACTCCCGGGCAGAACAAGCATGTGGGGAATGAGAGTCTGATAGTAGTGGGCGTAAGATGGCATCTTGGGAAGAATCCTTCCAGATTTTATGTGTTGTTTTCCCTATANTAACCTCAGCCTAGCCTAGGATTCCTTGCCTTGGGGTGGAGCTTAGTCCCAGCTCGGGGGTGACCCACTGCTGAGCTGATGAGCAGTGTGGTCTAAGGCTGGGAGGTTCGTGGAAGGCCTGCACTTGGTTGGTGGAATCTACCACTGTTAAAAGATAAGTATCTGATTATGCCTTAATCATGTTTTGCAGGACTGTGCTGTTTATGTTATCATGATTTCCGCTGTGTATATGAATTATTATGAAACGCTATGGATTGTTAATTATAGAAGTAGATAATATGTGTACTCTGAGCATTGAATGTGTTTAATTGTTGAGAGCTTATGGATCATATAATACCTGTACAAATCATGTATAGAGTGGTGTTATAGTCTTCTCTTATTAGCAATTAAGCCATGGTAGCTGAAAGGGTGCGCTACACTTGTGGTGGTACAACAACAATCACTCCCCATAGCCTAAGAACACTTTCAAAACAACATGTATAGATTCATAATAGCTCAAAGCTTAATTTTCCTATTATTTTAAAAAGTTATTAATATATGCAGGATCTGAATCATTGTGTTGATGTAAGTTGATTACATATTGGGAGATAATTCTTTGAAGATGTCATACATGGTTGGATATGGTTCCCTATATCCAAAACGTATTGGGTATGAGAGTAGTGTTATATCATAACCATGAAATTAGAAAGATTTGTTTATATGCTTACCAATACTTTTATGTTGTTCTTCCAAATGACAAAAGTAATCTTTATTTTGATTCTAAAGACTTTCAAAGAGCAATGCCTGTGAGTAATTTTGTCGTAACTATTATGTGGTTGGTTTTGTGGATGTTCCAGACGTGCATTCCACCTTTTGTAGTGTGTGTTGGATATCCATTCATTTTTTTACGTGCAAAGGTTGTTTATTATAATTATAATTTCTTTTAAGAAGTATGTTAGGTAGTAAACATATATCTGCAAGAATTTATGAACTACACCTCCAAAGATGAAACACACTAGAAAGGATAATACATTGTTATAATCTTGTTAGTCTTGTAGTAGATATTTAGTGCTAATTATGGAGCCATTATATTAATTCAAGTGGCATGCCAATATTTTTTTCTCAGCTTGATGCCTCCAATATTTAGTACTATTTGCCAATGAAAAATCTATCTCTTGTTAACTTTTGTATCTTTGACTTTATATTATTCCAAATTTTTGATGTAAACTTTTAGACATAGTACAGAGATGCCTTATGCGCTTCTGATTTGATAAAACTATATATATGTGTTTATCCTCCAACTCCATACCCCTTTGGTAATCCATGAAATTTTGTTTCTTTTGTTTCTTTATATCTATGCCAAGATTTTGTTTCTTACCTTTTGGAGAGTTAGGATGCCCATCCTTTGTGGTTTTCTTCTTGTATTCACACAATGCATATTTCTCTGTTGTTTACGAGATCCATTTACATAGTGAACTTTGAAGTCTTTGTTACAATCTCATTTTCACTGTAACTGCATATTCAACAACTCTCTCTTTTCATCTTGTATTTTCTTTCCCATCCTAGTAGTGAACTACATGTTTTTGATACTATGGAAAATTATGCGGGGGAAGAGTAGACCTTAAAACAATTCCACTTTTGCATCTTGTATCTAAAAAGAAGAAACTTTTCCAAGGGAGGAACCACTTTTGTTGATTGACTTACTTATATGTTCTAGCTTGATCCATCAACTAGTAAAATATGATCATATATACACCTATATTATGTATGCAATCAAATACATGGTAGAACCTTTGCAATAAGTGATAGGTATAAGATGTTGACCGAGATTTACATATGCAAGACCTATGAAGAATACAAAAAATGGCATTAGAAACTATGAATAAAACAATGTTAGACAAATTGAGGGTCAAACACAGATGAACAATCATGTTACAGGAAGTCCCAAGTAAGGTAGAGATAGCCCAAGATTCTTGAATAGCAAAATTTCAATTGTTTAAATGAGGTGCTCCAATCTACATATGTTCATATTACTAGGAAAATTTGATTTTTCTTCTTCCTAGTAACATTTTACATAATTGTTTTTTTTTTCTTAGACTCGTTGCGGAGAGTAATGCGAGGATGAAGATGAACTTTTGTGATTTGATTGAAAGATGCATAAAATATGCAACAACCTCCTCTATGAGACTATTGAAAATCTGTTGTTGAACTTCAAACCCTCTTTTCTCAACATCTTCATGCAATACCATTGGGCATTCTTCAATATTATCCAAATCGATGTTAACCAAAGCATTAACAACTTCAACAATCTTGCAATCAACTTGTGGAAAGCAGTATATTTCAAACCATGGCTCGTAGAGGAAACCCTAAAGAGGGATTAAAAAGACGGTTCAAAACTTAACCTCTTTGTATTATTTTTTAAATTTATGTTAGTATAGTTATTTAAATAGCACAAGAAAGATAAATAGTACATGGGTGTTTTTATTTATTTATTTTTGTTTATTTTTTTCCGTTTTATGTTTTTAGGAGGATCATCGAACACAAGTGAACACTAACCAAAACAATGTTCATGAGGTCGGCTAGAGGTTCCTAAAATTGTAGAAAAATAAATTTCATGAGTTGGCGAGGACGAAAATATCCTTCGAGGTGAGCTAGTTGTTAGGCTACAATCATGGCTCCGATACCAATTCATGTCCCTCTCGAATAAGGAGGGAAAATAATACCAAAAACCACAATAAAATAAAACAAGGACCGAGAGAAACTCATGATTTGTATTCCTCTTTTAGGTTTACATAATGATTATAATTGACTGTATCAACTATCATTATTCAATGAAAAATCAAAACAAGTTAGCTATCCAAGGTTACCGTGCATGTACAAAATAAAATCTAATATCTTAAACAAAAAATAAAAGGTCGTTCCAGTATATCAACATGTTGTAGGATATCAGTGATGGATTCATCGAATATGGGAGTGACCACAGAGTGAAAGATTCATAAGAGTTGTTGGGAAATGTAGAGACCAATTTCAATTCATTGTACCATCAAAAGTATGTGTACTTAAATGTTCACCATTTTTCTCGTAATAGTTAAAAATGATAGTTATTCTATCTTCTATCCATGGCATATTTTGTGGAAAGTAGTAGATTTCGGACCATAGCTCATAGAGGAAAACCCTAATAGAATGGTTAATCGAACAAGAACATCCAAAGTCTCCATTACCAATAATATACATCCACGTGACCAAATGTTTTTATTCTAGAGGGATTACAAAAAAAGTTCAAAAATTCATGTATATGTATTATTTTTTAAATTTATGTCGATTTATTTCGAAGATTCGGATAATTGGTGTTTGCAGAATCTAACCTGAGCGCTACACGGGACATATGCGAGATTGCATAATCGACCTTGAGAGATATATGATACCTATGACTCCTTGCTATGAGCTAGGACAAAATACAATGAGTTGAACCTACAACAACAAAGGAGGAGAGGAAATAGGGGAGTTTAGAGCCTAGGCAGGGGAGTCCAGAGCATAGGAGCGAGAGAATTCGAATGGGAAATAATGTAGAGGCAGGCTTGGTGATACATTAAATTACATCACCAAACTCTCTACATCCAATAAAGGAAGGATTACACGACGACATACATAAGMAAACTTGCTAACAAAGTTTGGAGATGGGCTTGCTAGAGATGTGACGGATACGGTGGTCGAAAAACCCAAAACGTAGAACATTTAACTTACTCCTATAAGATGGGGMTTTCTCTAGGGCTTAACATGCCCCCCCCCCTTCAAACAAGCGTTATCCCCAAAACTTGACTAACTTCGAGTGTTTCTACATGAAGAACTCATCTTCCCATGTCACTTCTTCCACTGGTAGGTTCTTCCATTTGACAAGGTACTCAATAATTGCTCGATTTCGCAACTACTTAGTACTTTTTTAAATGATTGTTTCTAGTTCTAGTATGATTTTCCTTTCTTCATTAATCTCTGGTAATATATTTTGAACTAGGATCTTGTTTTCGATTACCTTCTTTAAGCAAGAAATATGGAAGAATGGATGTAGACGTGAAGATGGATACAACTCCAATTTGTAAGCCATACTTCCAATCCTTTGCAAAACCTTATAGGGGCCATAATATTTGGGTTCTGATTTCTTGTCCTTCTTTTGTTGCTTGAGGGACATCTATTTATATGGTTGTAGCCTTATAAATACCCAATCCCCCACTTCAAATTCAATTTCACTGCGATGTTGATCTTCATGGTGTTTCATCATATTTTGTTCCACAACCAAGTTGTCCTTCAATAGTTTGAGAACCTATTGTTACTTCCGTATGTGGTCCTCCACTGCTTGAAACTTTGTAGTGCCTTTCAAGGGTGATGTGATGGATGGAGGATGATATCCATAAAATTCCAGAAATGGGGACATTTTTTTATTAAGTATGGAAGGATGTGTTGTAACACCATTTCGCCAAGGGAAACCACTTGACCCATTATGTTTATTTATCGCATGAAAAGAAACAAATATATCATGATAGACATGTATTCACAATATCAATTTTCCCATCAGATTGAGGATGGTAAGATGAGTTGTGAGCCAATTGAGTACCCAAACAAAAAAATAATTCAGTTCAAAATTTTTCAGTGAAAATCTCTATCACTTACAATAATCTTGGGGACTCTGTGTAGCTTTTGAATTATTTCCATGAATGTTGTGGCTATTGTACTTGTTTTAAAAGGACGAGAAAGAGAGAAAAAATGAGCATACTTTATCAATCAATCCACTACTACCATGATGAAATTTTTTCCTTTAAATTTGAGTAAACCTGTAATAAAATCCATTGAAACTTCTTCCCAATGTTGACTTGGTATAGCTAATGGTTGTAGGAGACCTAACATATTGATTATATNTCAGTGAAAATCTCTATCACTTACAATAATCTTGGGGAATCTGTGTAGCTTTTGAATTATTTCCATGAATGTTGTGGCTATTGTACTTGTTTTAAAAGGACGAGAAAGAGAGAAAACATGAGCATACTTTATCAATCAATCCACTACTACCATGATGAAATTTTTTCCTTTAAATTTGAGTAAACCTGTAATAAAATCCATTGAAACTTCTTCCCAATGTTGACTTGGTATAGCTAATGGTTGTAGGAGACCTAACATATTGATTATATATCCCTTACTATGTTGGTATACCACACGTTCAAGAAAAAACTTTTGAACATCATTTTTAAGACCTTCCCAGAAAAAATCCTTCTTGGTCTTGTGGTATGTTTTCAAGAATATTGAATGTCCTCTTATAGGAGAAGTGTGCAATTCTAAAAGGACCTTTAGTTTGAGTTGGGAACTCTTACATAAATATAGACGATCATGATATGATAGAAAATGATTCTTCCATAAAAGAAAAATCTAATGAATTGGGGTCCTCTTGTTGTTGTTGAATGATCTATCATACCTCTTGATCTTTCTTCCATTCTATCCTTGCTTCTTCCACCCAATCAGATTGTGGAATAGAAATAACACATATAGAACCTTTTATTTATTCTTCTTTCCTTGAAAGGGCATCTGCCAAACATTGTAGATAATTTCAAAGTCATAACCCAACATCTTTGTAGCCCATTTTTGTTGCTCCTATGAAGATAAGTTTTTCCCCAAGAAGTACTTCAAACTATCATGATCTGTTTTTACTTTGAAGTGTCTCCCTATTAGGTAAGGGTGTCATTTCTTAACTGCATGTAGTATGGCCAACATTTATTTTTCATAAATGGGTTTGAGTAAGTTTTTTCCTTTAATTTGGATACGTTCAAAGGAAATGGGCATTCCTTCTTGCATTAACACTACACCAATGCAATGGTACAAGACATCACACTCCACAATAAATGTTTTTGTGAAGTCAGTTGTGGATAGGACAAGATTTGTACACATAGCTTCCTTAAGTTTTTCAAAAGCTTTGGTTGTTGCTTGAGTCCAAGAAAATGCTTCCTTATTTAATAATGTTGTTAAAGGTGTTGTTATTTGACCACGGTTCTTGAAACACTTGTGGTAATATCCTTTCAATCCTAAGAATCCTCTAAGTTTCTTCAAGGTTTTAGGAATTGGTCATTCCCTCATAGCTTTAATTTTGTTAGGGTCCACTTTTACACTTTCATGAGATACAATATGACCCAAATATTCCACTTCTTGAATCCCAAAGGAACAATTAGAAGAATTTGCATAAAGATTTTTCTCTTCCAATAGTTGTAATACTCTGTCAACATGTTGTACATGCTCTTCCCAAGATTTGCTATAGATTAGTATGTCATCAAAAAACACTAACACAAAATTTCTAAGGAAGGGCTTGAAAATAGAGTTCATAAAGCTTTGAAATGTTGAAGGTGCATTAGTAAGTCCAAATGGCATAACCAAAAACTCATAATGACCTTCATGTGTTCTAAAAGTTGTTTTAGGAATGTTTTCCTGCCTCATTCTGATTTGGTGATATCCTGAACAAAGATCCAATTTAGTAAAGAAAATTGCTCCATGCAATTCATCTAATAATTAATCAATGGAAAGAATAGGAAACTTATATTTGATGGTTATTTTGTTGAGTTGTCTATAATATGGACACATACGCCATGAACCATCATTTTTTGTAACCATCACCACTAGTGAAGAGAAAGAACTTTGGCTAGGTTGAATGATGTCAGTCTCTAACATTTATTGGATCATACTCTAAATATCACTCTTCTATTCATATGGATACCTCTAAGGCCTAATGTTAGGTGGTACACTTCTTGGTTGTAAATGAATAACATGGTCATGATATTGAGCAGATGGAATACCCTTAGGCATTTCTCTAAATACCTTGGAATGTTTGTTGATAATTATTTGGAGATCTAATAGAGCAAAGGATATAGATGTTTGAACATCTAGTGAGCACAATTATGAAATTACACCATGGTGTCCCTTTTTGAGTAATTGTTTCATGCTATTAGAGATGATCACCTAGAGGGATTCCCTTGAATACCTCTAAGATAAATTTCCTTGCATTAAGAGGAAAATCTCATGAAAATATTTTTAAAATTAAGGGTCATTGTTCCCAATGATTGTACAATTGGACCCCTAATACAACCCCAACACCACCCATTTTGATGGAAATCATGGGACTAACCAAAAAATAGCCCCCCATATTGAGCTTGATACTATGGTACTTCCCAAAATAATTTATGGTACCTCCATCTGCAATCATTACTTGAAACTCTGGTGATGGAAATACAAAGAAACTAAGATCTTTTGCTAATTTGCAATTGATGAAGTTATGGGTACTACCAAAATAAGTCAACATTGTTACCTTTTTTCTTTTTGATGTATCCTTGTATATTAAGGGTTTGTGGAGTATTGATGTCATCCAATACATGACAATATATTATTGGAGTGGTATATTCTAGATCTAGATCTTGTGATTGTTCCAATTCTTGATCTTCTTCCTCTTCACAATATATGTAGAATAATTTCTTCTCACCACATTTATTCCCCTTACTATACTTGTTGTCACAATTGAAACATAGTGCCTTTGCTCTTCTTTCTTCCATTTCTGAGGTGTCAACCTTATCAATTGAGGTATGGTTGTCTTATGAATCCCAAAATGAGCTCTATTTCTCATGTATGCTCCAATGGTAGACTTGTGTGTAGCCTTATTCTTGGCTTGAATATGAAGAGAAAATTGCACAACTTCCATAATATTTCCATGATGTTTTAGTAAAATCTCATGTTTAATGTCTTCTTTTAATCCACCCATGTAAGCTTTCAACAAATGTCCGTCACTTATGTCATCCACTCTTGTGGCCAATACTTGGAATTCTAAATTATAATCTTCAATATCACCTAAGTGTTTGATTCTTGTCAATTGACCAAAGTACTCATGCTCCCAAACTTTCCCATATTGCGTGCTTCTAAGTCTTTTGTAAATAAAACCCAAGTGTAATGATAAGAAGGGGGATTCCTTTTAACTACCCATTGATACCATTGATATGGTTCATTCTCAAAGTTCAATGTTACTATGTGAACCATTTTCTTATCATTCATAATATTATGTAGTTCAAAATATTTCTCTATTTGGTTCACCCAGGTAAAGACCTTTTTTCCATCAAACTTCCTTAATTCAACCTTGGGAATGTTCGCTCCTTTTAGAGACCATCCATAAGTAACTCCATTACTGGAGTTAAATCCACCTGAAAAGTTATTACTATTGGAAAGTTGTTCAACTTGAACACTACCTTTATTTTCATGATTCCCATTTAAGAATTCCATAATATTTTGTTCAATTTGTTCCATATTTCTTTTCATCTGTTCCTTATTTTCATCCATTTCCCTTTCCATTGGTTCCTTATTTTCTTCCATCTTTATTTCCATCACTTCCTTATTTTCTTCCAACTTTCTTTCCATCAGTTCCTTATTTTCTTCCTTCTTTCTTTTTGTTTGTACTCAAATTCACAATATTGAAATTTGGACTTTTGGTCATTACAGGCACGCTACTGGAAAAGTGTTATTCTCGCAATGCCATCATAAAACATCATATCATTTCCCAAGAGTTAACATTGGCAAAGGGTCAGTCTGTTTTCATAGTCATTCCGACAAAATATTGGCCCGAAGGCCAATCTCCAGAGCCAATGCACCTCCAATATACAACCATGGTTAGTACCTACGAAAATCTACACAACAGATTAACACACAAGAACCAAATGCTGCCAAGTTCAAGGATATGTGCAGGTGTCAATAACCATCAAAGTAGTGAAAGCCAATATTGATTTTTGACAGTCATGGAACCCCACTGTTGAGGTGGATATTCATCTTTCTGATGGTTATCTTTCCAGAGCTGTTGTTCCAAGTAGTGCTTCCACTAATGTGTATGAAGCATTGGAGCTTCGTGATGAAGGGAAGGACTATATAGAAAAAGGGTGTCTCAAAGGCTGTTGAAAATGTCAATAAATTTATTGGACCAACTCTTATTGGCAAGATCAGAATGGAATCGATAACTTCATGGTACAAGAGCTTGATGGAACTCAAAATCAATGGGGCTCGTGTAAACAAAAGTTTGGAGCAAATTCTATATTAGCTGTATCTTTTGCAGTTTGTAAAGCAGGGGATTATGTTAAGAAGATATCTGGATTTGAGCTGATTAAGCTATACAAATCATTTATTAAGGATTATCCAAATTGTATCTATTTTGAAATTCGTCTATTATTAATAGAAAGGGTTTCTATTTTCCCTGGGCGATGCTAGCCTTGAATGTGGTTGTTTCAAAGTGCTCAAAGAAGGAAGTATTTTATATGAGCAGGGTATCTGATTGTATTGGTCAAGGTATTTATGCAGTTGAAAATGGATTTAGGAGACTGAGAAAGGTGCACCTTGATAGTGGCAAGTCCAAAAGAATTGGCGAGCAAGGGTTACTCTCCATTGCAACCAGATGTCCTCAATTGCATGAACTTGTTCTGATGGGCATTGCTACTTCGATTGTGCATTCGAATACCTTGGCTTCCCATTGCCCTGTGCTGGAAAGAATAGCATTGTGCAACAGTGATAGTGTTGGGGACTTGGAGATGCCTTGTATTTCAGCTAAGTTCATAGCACTGAAGAAGCTATGCATAAAAAATTGTCCAATATCTGATGATGGTCTTGTGACAATTGCCGGTGGCTACCCGAGCCTCATAAAATTAAAGGTTAAAAGTAGGAGAGGATGATCAGGGTAGGTCTCTTCAGCTTGGAGATGACAGAATCATTAGAGAATCAACTCATGTGCTATGTGGAAACAGAGGAATGATGTTGTCTACAGTTCTCATTTCAGATATTGAGAAAGAAGTACCTTCATCTAAGCACTGACAATATATAAGATTTGATCAATGGGATTCTCTTCTCAATTGATCATGGATCCACAAAATCATAAAAAAAAAAATCGTTGAAGAAAAGTATCGTGGGAGATGGCAAAATGCACGGTATTATTGTAGATATATTAAGAGCCCCAAACCCTAATTCACCACACATTCATAGTAGAAAGACGCCATAGATTTAAAATGGAAGCACCACCAGAATGCCAATATTTTCATCGTGTCAGTGAAGATGCGTTGAGATTGTATGAAGGTGCCACGCGTGTGCATATCAGGGTCACAATCAGGTTGTTGTAAGGCAATATGGAAAGGATCCAACTAGTTCGACAGAAGAAATAAAGGGATCGAACTACTATGAGCTCTTGAATCCCTCCACCTCAGTGGCCCTCCACTAACACTCGAACGCTCTGGTGAACGTCCTCCCACCCGAGGCCAACTCCTCTATTTCACTCATCTCCTAGTTTGAGAAACTGAACATAACCTACAATGATATTGGGGGCTGTGACATACAAAAACATGATATTCAGGAAGCTTTGGAGCTTCCACTCACCCACCACAAGCTTTACAAATAGATCAGAATAGATCCTCCCTCGGGTGTTCTCCTTTATATCCCTCCAGGTTCTCAGATGTTTGGATTGGATTACCTTCCAAGGCAGACACATCAATTGATAATGAGGTAGTGAAGGGCAGTTGAGGACTCATGATCTACTCTATTGAAGGGTGCAATCACATATTTTTTTGTCTTGTGTGCTTTGTTCAGAGATTAAACCCTGAGATTCTCCTTTGGGGTTTTGTTAGAAAAAATATAGTCCTATCAGGTGTTCTGTTTACATGAAAGATCTGTGTATAATGATGGAATTTCCAACAGAGTTAATATTAGAACACACAGACATATATAGACTGAAATGGGAAAACACCCAGGTGTCATGAAGTTGTGAAATATTGACAACGCACCAGTACAAGCAATCGACAACAAATACATATCTCTCATATGTTGAATTAATTTATCATTATCGATTGCATTCATAGAGAGGCTAGCTCAGGAAGGGGAATCTAATATCCCCAAATAAGGCACAGGTGGAAGAGCATCAATCAAAAAAGTTAATTTCCATATTTTCGGGCAAAGATTAAGTAGTCAAATGACAAGTCCGATTTGGATAAATGTTCCAGATTCATGTAATATTTTCCAACAGTCAAAGGTGATAAATCAATGCCAGATTCATTAAAAAAATAACTAAAGCGGAAGTGGCAGAGCATCTTCAGTATTTGAGACCTTTTGAGATCAAATTCCATGCTTTAACCACCTCTCAACAACTAAAGGCACAATTGGCAGAAAATGAAAAAATGGCAACTAAGAAGCAGTCAAAGGCAGATTTGTTGGCAACAAAGAAGGAGATTGGTCTACAACAGCTTCAAT
>JASDQU010225706.1:7999-20279 GCA_032191745.1 Picea mariana | reverse complement strand
GAAGGATTTAATTGAATGGAAAAGTCTTAAGTTAAAGAAAGGACAATCAGTGCAGGAATATACAGATGAATTTCAAAAGATGGATTTGATGTTAGATATTCCATTGACTACATAAGAAACTCTTATGAAATATATAGGAGGTTTTCCTGCTTATATTCATAACACTGTATTTATGTTTGGACCTAATAACCTTGATGAGGTTTATGTCCAAGAAACATATATTGAAACATGAAAAATTTGGAGTTAGTGTATCAGGGGAATCATACTCAAAGAAAGATGGCAAAGGCAAAGGGAACGGGAAGAAAAA
This sequence comes from Picea mariana, assembly GCA_032191745.1. Lineage (NCBI taxonomy): Eukaryota > Viridiplantae > Streptophyta > Pinopsida > Pinales > Pinaceae > Picea > Picea mariana. The sequence continues at coordinate 19,972 of JASDQU010225706.1, read as the reverse complement.
AAAAAATCAGCGACAGTGAAGGAAGAGAAGCTCTCTTGCAAGCATTGAAAGAAAGAAGGGCATGATGATGAAAATTCCTGACAATATCACCCAGAGAAGAGACCAAAGTGGTTCAAAGAGAGGAAAGGGAGGGAAAAAGTTGCAACAACAACATGGCCAATAGACTTGGGATCAGATTTAGATGATGAGTCTAAGATTACAACAGTTGGTTTGACAGGTAAAATTGGTGATGGTTTTGATTCAAGAAGTAAATTGTTTCATACAAGGGTCATAATGAAAAATACTAAGATTGATACATTGATATATAATGGATCTCAATCTAACTTATTTTCAGAAGAAGTGGTTAAGAAATCAGGATTAAACACTAAGATGCATCACAAACCATATTCATTAGATAAGCAAAGATCACAAATTGCCCATAACAAAGAAATGTATCATAAAATTTGCAATTACATCTAAGTATGTGGATGCAGTAGTATGTGATGTGGTGTCTCTAGAAACATGTGGAATGGTCTTAAGCAACCCATATCTATATGATCGCAAAGCAATCTTCTACATGGAACATAATCAATATCACTTGTTTAAGAAGGGAACTGAATATGTTGTACATGCTCATCATATTAAAGGAAAACAATCTCTTCTAACAATGGAACAATTAAAGAAGGCAACTTATTCAAGCAATATGTTAGAACCAATTCTTGCAAGCAGGGTGTTTTTTCCCGATTTCAGACACTTGATGTAGAATGTGAAGAAAGGGGGGTGTGAAAACCCATCAAATGCGTTCTAGTCCAAGGCCGCTGCTTAAGCACCGAGTGCATCCCATAGGAGAAGTCCATTTTGGGTTTAAAAATCACGTGAGTGAGCAGTTTGATTTCAATGGCAAGGATCAATTGGCAAAGCAAATCGATGGTTGGCGGGGAATCCCAGTTAACAGAGTTGCATCGGGATTAGCGCAATGGATAGCACCTATATTACAAATCTGGGTCGTCTGATCCAATTGGGATAGGTGGCAACCAGTCGACATTTCGGGGATCAATGTTTTGGGAGACAAGGGACTTCCCATTCACTACAGCTGAAATTACCGATCGACGAAATGCCGAAGGCACCTTTGGAGCTGAGCCCACGGTCCTAGTGCCAGGTCACGTCAAGCGAGCCTAGGAATGAAGGCAACCCCCTTTTAAATAAAAAATGCTATCTCGACCGTTCATCTGAAGGATGCGTGGTGCACATCCCTGCTTTCACAGTTTAGTCGATCGGGATTTCGAGGGGTAAGCGCTCCTCGTCATTTCACATCTCGAAGCCTCGAACCCCGAAGTGCCGAAAGTGCCTTTGAGGATAAGCGTAGGGTCATGGCCCATGGGAACTTGGGAAATAAAAAAAAACTGTGCAAGAGGGGCCACAGGCGTCGAGTTTAGTCACAGAAGGGATCATCGCGATCTTCAGGTGCCATTTGATTCGACCTCAATCCTGGTTCTCGCTTGGAGTAAATGAAATTGAGAGGGGGTGGTTGAAACCTCTCCTCACTCATTAAGTGTAAGGTATGGAGGATCTGGCAAGCTCCCTACCTGAGAGGGTCCTGTGTACTGATTTTTTCCAAGGAAGCCATGCCGAGTCCTTGACTAGCCAGAGAGGTCTGCACATGCTAACTCGACACTTAATGGCTCAGCTACTCCCCTTGCAGGAGCCATGTGCAGTTAAGGTGGAATCTGACGAAGAATATCCATCTGAGTTTGATTGAAGGGACACCACTCCTTGGATAAATGAGCACACCTCTGTTAGGTGATTTTCTCTGAGTATATAGAATCAGTCTTTGTATTTTGTAATCATCGATGGTTGAGCTAGGCTCCCGACTGTAAAGTTTTGATGAAGCGCTGGTCGCTCTGGTTATGTATTGGCATTTGAGACTTCTTACTTTATGGATGTCAGCCTCTTTCCATCCCTTTGTTTACACTGTGTTAGAACAACTCATAATTGGAGGATCCAGTCGAGTTGCGCTGTTATAGGATGATGTAGGTTGGATCACTGTAATAGTTGCAGGGTTTCTAATCATTTCTTGTGCTTTCTCAATGCTGAATGGCTCGGAATTGGAGGATCTAGTCGAGCCACCTTTCAGTTCCTTGAAACTCGGGGTCAAGAGGATCTTGTCTTCTGATTTTTTCCTCCTCAAGCTGCCGAAGGCCTGATGCCCGAGGCAGTCTTGCTCACTCATCTCATTAAGTCTTCCATCTATCCATCTTATACTCAATTTACTGATGGAAGTTGGATCAATACCTCCCTTGTTTTTCACATACGAAGCCCAGTTTTCTGAGTTAGAGCGATATCTTCTTGAGCCTCTATCCATTCGATCACCCCATTAGACAAATCGTGACATAAAATTGATGGGCATCGGGCTACGCTCCTACAACAATCCAGGAGTGACTTCCATCGCCAACATTTCTGGCGTCGTTGTCAGGGACGAAGTTGAATATTTTCCCCGGGATTGAACGACAATGATTAATTGATTCTGAAGGTGCATCAAATATCAAAATTATCAAGATTGCTACTGTACACCTAGCGACTCCACCATGGCGACTCCATTGTTTCCACTTCACTGTTTCAGCTGTGGCTACTATTGGCACACCTGAAAGCTGACCCAGAGGATCTTTCTCGAGAAGGTTTCAGCGGCTTCTTTCTCAGCTTGAGAAGTTTCCCGGGGTAACAACAACGTAAGATCTGGCCTTTGATGGTGAACAAGGACCAGACATATTCAAAGCTGCGAATCTTTCACCTAGCGACTCCATGATTCGAGGATCGATTGGCGACTCCACTGGTTTGATATGGAGAAAATCTTAGCTCAAAGGTTTGCTTTCTGTGACCTTTCTCAGATAGTTGGTTTTCCTAATGCACTTCCTGATAGAGACCAATGGGAAAATTTCCTCCCTGAATTTCGCGCAACAATTTTGGAGGTACTAGCTGAGCATTTACTAGACTTTCATGAGGTAATTCATCAACTTAATATCATGCATGAAGATGTCTAGATTAATCTCTTCAGATATTCATTGAAGGGAGCTGCTCTTGAATGGTGTCGGTCTCTTCCCGCTGCAAGCATCCGCTCTTTAACATGTTTTCATACAACTTTCAATTCATTTTGTAAAGATTATTTTCCAGCTGATTGTTTGTATGAAAACTGTTGTGAGGAGTTTTCTTCGCTTCATGAAGCCTCTGCTGGCCTTGAAGACCATGTCCATGATGAAGCTTTTACTGTGGAGGAAAGCATTTTCCAGGAAAATATAGAGGTGTTGAATGATATTAATTGTTTTATCCCTAGAATGGAAGCATCTGACATCATATCAGATGCCTCTGTTCTTTTAGATGTTCATAATGATCAACATGCCTCTTGTAGAAATTGTGAGTTTATAGAGAAAATGTGGTCTATAGTAGATGGCTCACCTGGGTATCAGGTTGAAGCAGATGTTCCTAGCTGCCCTGCTTATGACGACGAAGACCTCCCCATTTTTAAAGAAGAGGTGGTTGTGGAGGAGGATTTTTCTCTTTTCCTTCAAGGGGTTTCTCACGATATATTTTTACCTGAGATTAAAGTGAAAAAAATTATGTGTGAACAACCAGAAGCAGCAGATACCACTGTCCCTTAAACAAATATTTTTGACGGGATCACTATTTTGGAGGAGGAACATAGAAATGAAGGTCAGCCCCTTTTTGATGAATATTATAGTGATGATGAGCAACAAGCTTATCCTACATTTGATCACTATGAAGACGTTGACCAACATGACAGCAAACAGATCCATCCCATGGTCCCTATTTATGATGAATACGAATCTGACCTGGGGGAGAGCCAACCAGAAGAGGAGAAAGAACCAGAGGAGAAGAATATTTCCTCACTAGAGCCAGTCAACGAGCAGCCACCACCTGAGAGTAGTGAGCCTACGTCAATTGTCCACCAACCTGTGCTTATCAGAGATACTCATCCACATGTGCACAACTGTGTAGTAGAGGAGGCTGTCTTTCGCCCATTTTCTAGAATTCGCCACTCATTCTATGACCCTGTTAGCAAGTACATGGAGTGGCATTTCCTCTATGCCTTGAATCCGCCCACCTTCATCTTCACGACAACCCTTAAAGATGAATTAAAGGATGTAACCATTCTGATCTCCTGGTTACATCGTCTGTTATCCATCATCGACAGAAGGAAGGATCTTCTATTCAGGAAGCTGCTTGAATGGCTATGGTGGAAGTTTTCTTTCACCTAGCCCCATGTAAAGGATTTTATTAGTTTAGGAATGTACATAAATAAGCTCCTTGGAGCGTCTATGTTTAGTTAGTTAGTTTTTTTTTTACTTTTTGACATATATTTCTCAGCAGGAGGTTTGAGCTTGACTCCATAGCCCAACAGCAAGGCACTGAAACTGCAAAATGAGTTCTTAGAGCATCACAGGGACGACTCTATTCCCCCATGGAACCTAATGTTAGCGCCAATTCTTGCAAGCAGGGTGTTTTTTCTTGATTTCAGACACTTGATGCAGAATGCAAAGAAAGGGGGGTGTGAAAACCCATCAAATGCGTTCTAGTCCAAGGCCACAACCTAAGAGCCAAGTGCAGCCCATAGGAGAATTCCATTTCAGGTTTAAAAATCAAGCGAGCGAGTAGTCTGATTTCAACGGCAAGGATCAATTGGCAAAGCAGATCGACGGTCGATGGGGAATCCCAGTTAACAGTGTTGCGCCAGGATTAGCGTAATGGATAGCGCCTATATTACAAATCTAGGTTGTTCAATCCAGTTGGGATAGGTGGCAGCCAGTCGGCATTTCAAGGATCGGTGTTTTGGGAGACAAGGGACCTCCAATTCACTACAGCTGAAATTGCCGATCGGCGAAATGCCGAAGGCACCTTTGGAGCTGAGCCCATGGTCCTAGCGCCAGGTCACGTCAAGTAAGCCTGGGAATGAAGACAACCCCCTTTTAAATAACAAATGCTATCTCAGCCGTTCATCTGAAGGATGCACGACGCACATCCGTGCTTTCATAGTTTAGTCGATCAGGATTTCGAGGGGTAAGCGCTCCTCGTCATTTCACATCTCGAAGCGCTAAACCCTGAAGCACTGAAAGCACCTTTGAGGATAAGCGTAGGGTCATGGCCCATGGGCACTTGGGAAATAAAAAGAGTTGTGCAAGAGGGTCCAAAGGCGTCGAGTTTATTCAGAGAAGGGATCATTACGATCTTCAGGTGCCATCTGATTTGACCTCAATCCTGGTTCTCGCTTGGAGTAAATGAAATTGAGAGGGGGTGGTTGAAACCTCTCCTCACTCATTAAGTGTAAGGTATGGAGGATCTGGCAAGCTCCCTACCCAAGAGGGTCCTGTGTACCAATTTTTTCCAAAGAATCCATGCCGAGTCCTTGACTAGCTAGAGAGGTCTGCACACGCTAACTCGACACTTAATGGCTCAGCTACTCCCCTTGCAGGATCCATGTGCAGTTAAGGTGGCATCTGACGAAGAATATCCGTCCGAGTTTGACTGAAGGGACACCATGCCTTGGATAACTGAGAACGCCTCTGTTAGGTGATTTTCTCTAAGTATATAGACTCAGCCTTTGTATTTTGTAATCATCGATGGTTGAGCTAGGCTCTCGATTGTAAAGTTTTGATGAAGCACTGGTTGCTCTGGTTATGTATTGGCATTTGAGACTTATTACTTTATGGATGTCAACCTCTTTCCATCCCTTTGTTTACACTGTGTTAGAACAACTCGAAATTGGAGGATCCAGTCAAGTTGCGCTATTATAGGATGATGTAGGTTGGATCACTGTAATAGTCGTAGGGTTTCTAATCAGTTCTTGTGCTTTCTCAACGTTGTATGTCTCAGAATTGGAGGATCCAGTCGAGCCACCTTTCAGTTCCTTGAAACTCGGGGTCAAAAGGATCTTGTCTTCTGAGTTTTTCCTCCTCAAGCTGCCGAAGGCCTGATGCCCAAGGAAGTCTTGCTCACTCATCTCATTAAGTCTTCCATCTATCCATCTTATACTCAATTTACCAACGGAAGTTGGATCAAGACCTCCCTTTTTTTTCACATACCAAGCTTGGTTTTCTGAGTTAGAGTGATATCGTCTTGAGCCTCTATCCATTCAATCACCCCATTAGACAAATCGTGACATAAAACTGATGGGCATCGCTGCAACAATCCAGGAGTGACTTCTGTCGCCAACACAATACAACTATAATCTTGCCAAGTAAAACAATTGATTTTAATCATAAAGATGAGATGGTTGTAGAATGAAAGTTCAATCATACTTTGCTTCAAGATAAGTTAATGTCATGCAAGCTCATCAAACATATTGGTTCATTTGCAGTCATATTTCTGATGTTATCGTAGCTAATGTTATCTGCATGGATGGTAGTGGATTCAGTAAGATGTGAATGAGTTCAAATGGCTAAAAATATGCTTTCAATTTTCATGGTTATTATGCAATTGATTATGATGCAACAGGTGCACAGGATAGAGTTAAAATACAAAGAACAAGTGTGGAGGCCTATTCTGCACTTGATGACTGGTTAATACCCTTTTGGAGGACCAAAAGGTCTTAGTGGGGAGGAATGATACAAAATGGATGTAGAAAGGCCTAAAAATAAAAATTCTCAAAATGAGACGAAACTAGCGCCATTGCGTAGTTCTCGTCGTGTCAATTTCGACAATATGTTTTTTTTCGAAAATGGACACTGTATGCGAAAGTTATGGCGAACTGAACTTTTTCCCAAACAAGCAAAAAAAATTCAAAGTCAACAGTAAGAGGCCGTACTAATGACGTCAACAATACATCAGCATGATGTGGTAGATGGTGTCATCATGATGATGTGGCATCACTAGGTGGTGACATGTGTCAGGCATTTTTGGCATTTTTCGAGTTGAGTTGGCATGGTACGAATTTGACACGTGGACTGTACGAATGCTGACGTGGAATTATGTACGATGATGTGGAAATCCGTACGATGATGTGGTCTAGTAACAATCTGACATGTGCAAGTATGGATGAAAGGATTTTAGTTGACGTGGTGACAGGTGGCAGGCTCTATGCATGTCGCGTGGTGTACGGATTTGACTCGGCAAGCTGACTGGTGTGTTGACTAGTTTGGTATGGTCCAATCTGGAGGCAACATGTGGCCCATTCACAGGGTGCCACGTGGCATCCTGGATGAGGCCAATGAGGGATAGTTCAAAATTTTTTTTGCACTCCATGGGATTCGACCACCCAACCTCCACATCAAGCCAAAGACTTCAAAAAAATCGGTGGACCGACCGGGTTACGATGGTTCTTATTAAACCATATGGCACATTTTGGTTTTAAAATGGTGTGGTGTGGATGTTTGGGGATAATCCCCAGTCGGTGGGCGCTACCCGTAGACCAGCACAGCCTACCACGCAACTAGGGGCACTAGACCAGGGGTGCGGTGTATGGATTGGTGCTTGGCCACATGGACCACCACATGACCAAAGCCAACGAAAAACCAGGGTGCGAGTGCCAATGGGGATTATAAATCAACCACATGGGCAAACATATGACCAAGGCCTGGAGATAAAGGGGGATGACACACACATTTTTACAGAAGTGGTTTTTTGACCTTATTATTGGATTTTTATGCTGATTTAAGCCTGATTATTATGGATGTTTTCCCATTTTTGAGGATGTGGAGCCCTTTTTGAGGCCAGATCTTGGGAGGAAGTTGGGATAGGATCCCCAACTCAAGATATATATAAACCATGTGTGTTTAAGAGTCCAAAGAGGTTCATAACAAGATAAATGCTGAAGAATTGTGACGTCCAAGGCATTTTTATGTTGGGAAGCCATTGAGGAAGCGAACTTTGGAGGCCATTTCCGAGAGATACGCTCATCCTTTTTCAGTGTCATCACTTGTGTTGGATTCATGAGGTTGAGAAGAACACATACATACCAGTTTTCAATCCATTTGAGATACTTCTGATGTAATTTTGAAGCATTTAATATTAATAAGAAATCCTTCCCCACTGAGACAAAGGCCCAGAGACGTAGGCAACTCTTATCGAACTCCGTTAACAATATTGGAATTATGGTTTGTTGTTATTAGTGATTAATTTATGTTCTGCATTCTTTATGATGGCTGCAACATTATTTCATTAAAATCTTCTTATTCTCTTAATTCCTAAGTGGTAAATCAACTCATGCATAAACTTAACCATAGTCTTTAAAAGATCAATTTCAGATCAATATAGCTTGTGTTGCCGTAGAGTGTGCATAACCTGTTGAATATGTTGCAAGTGTTATGCCTAAGTATTGTTGTAGATGAGGATGTAAACTAGATACACCACCACAAAATAATTAGTGAAAGGATGCATGATATCATCCATCAACCTCGTGAAAGTTGTTGGGGAATTTGTAAAACCAAAGGGCATGACCAATCATTCAAAAAGACCTTCTTTTGACTTGAAGGCAGTTTTCCATACATTTGTATATTCTATTGGGACCTGATGGTAGATAGACTCTAGATCAATATTACTGAAGTATTTAGCCCCCTTGATTTAATCAAGAAGATCATCGATTCAGGGATTTGGGTACCGGTTCCTGACTGTGATTTTGTTTAGGGCCAGATAATCAATGAAAAGTCATCAGGTCTCGTCTTTCTTCTACACGAACACAATTGGGCTTCCACATGGTGATGAGTTGGGTTGAATGTTCCCCTTGTGGAGAATATCTTGGATCTAAAACTTGATCTCCTCATTTTCTAGGAGAGAGCGACAATAGACTGGCCCATATGGTAGCAGTGTGTCGGAGGTCATATCAATGGGATGCTTGACCTGACAGTGCAGAGGTACTCTAGTAGGTGATGAGAATATGTCTTTTTATTCTTCCATGACCTTATCCACTTGCTTCTACTTCTTGGAGAGGTCAGTCGTGGAGGCCATGGATGTGGCTGCAACCTTTCCCTCACTCTGAGAGCAAATCATGAAGAAGACAAACTTCCCAGTCTGAGGAATGACCTTCCTTCATTTCTTGGCAAAGAACAAGAAAATAGCACTAGGTGGGACTACCTCGGGTATAATGTAAAATTTCATGTTCAAAGTAATAATAGCACTGCGAGGCCTAGACTCATATACAACATGACGTTTCCATAAATAAGGTTGGCCCAAAAGAACATCACAAACTTCAAGGGGAGAAACATCAACCAATACCTCATTTTTGAATGGCTTGATGTCATACGACATGCGACACTATTGGTTGACATGAAGATCACTTTCTTTATGGAGCCATCCAATGGTGTAGGGTTGTGGGTGTGGTGTTTTTGGAAGAGCTAGCGACTTAACGACCTCTAGTGAGATGAGATTATTTTGGATACCACTATCAACGGTGAAGTACAGTGGAGTGCCTTTCACCCACATCTATGAGTGAAATAGGTGCTCACCTTCCTCTGGCTCGTCAAGTTCACCGGTATGGATCTTGGTGGTAGCAATGGTGGAATTGGGTTCCAATTCAATGATCTATCTCCCCTTCTCTGGTTGTGACTCAGAGTCGGAACCCACATCTGATTCAAAGTCTAATGAATTCTTTGAGCGGAAATCGGTAGTGTTATTCTAGGGGCTCTTATGGAAGTCACACCACTTCTCAGTATCTTTCTTCGTCTTCCCATTGTCCTTCTTTGTTTGTGGCTTGGAATAGTTGTCATGAGGTTTCCCATTTTTCTTCTATCCTTTGTTTTATGGGTTAGGGATGCACTTTCCCTACTTCTTCTGTGAGGGGTTCCCAGACACAAACTGTCGCGTCTTTTTTTTAAGTTTTTGCTCAATTTTGACGACATATTGATAGGATGCACCCAAGGAAGAGATGTCCAAAACATCCATTTATGTTTGGATGTATCTATCAAGAACACCACAGTACTTGAGAACCATATGTGTAAAACACCCACTATCATAATTTTAAAAATTTCGGATTAATCTCCCTCAAGTGAGAAATCTTTAGAAAACCGGCATTTGCGAAATACCAACCCCTGGTGAAAATATCGAAATTCGGGGTTTCTAATGTCAAACTCATTCACTCCTATGACTCGCGTTCCTCCGAATTCCGATGCGCTCCTCACGCATTAGCTCCTCAGGCCAAGCCTGTGGTTCACTGCCTTTATGGCCGTTGTCTTACCTCCTTTCGGGGCGACTCCTATCGGAGTTTCGGGTTTCCTGATGTCACAATTCACGAGTCCTCGGAACTCGCGATTCTTCGATCCCCGATATGCCCCTAACACATTAGCCCTCTAAGCTAGCTCCGTTCTCATGTGACCTTCTACCGTATGTCCACCACTCTATAACTACCCATCGGGGTTTCGGGGGTTATGATGTCGTGATGCACATGCCTTCGTCAATTCCGATTCCCCGATCCCCGATGCCACTTGGCGTGAACTCACGACCAAGCTCGATCTTCCGACATTTGTCCCTTGTTCCGGCGCCTATGGCACACACTCCTTATGATGGCGTGGAGTGACACCTATCCTCCACTGGAGTGCTATAACTAGAGGACCGTCGCGTTTCTGGATTTCACGATTCCTCCTGTCGTGAGTTTCTTGTCGTCGAGAATCCCGAATTGCCGAACCCCGAACCCTCGGGATCTTCTGACACGCGTCCTCGTCATGAATGGCTCATATCTCATCGGGAAATCGTGGGTCACGATTTCCTGATGCACAATTCCCTTACCATCGAAACTCCGATGAACAAAACTCCGAAGGCACCCGATCCTTTGCCACCTGTCCTCGCGGACGGACGACCCGGATTGATTCTCGGGGTTTTGGGACTTATGAGGTCTTGGTTCTCATGGCCTCGAGAACTCTGATTTTCCGATGCATCCAACTCCGATAGCGCCTTAATCTCCGACACCTGTCCCTCAGATGGACGACTCAGATCCTATCGGTAAATCGCGGATCGCGATTCCGGATGGCAAGAGTTCTCTGTATTCAAAAACCCCGATATGCCGAACTCCGACTCTCTGGGATCCTCTGCCACGTGTCCCTGCTGTTTGACGGCTCAGATCTTATCGGGGTTTTCACTTGGATTTCCCCGAGTACTTGTCCACGGGAATGCCGATTTCTCGATGGAAAATATCCCGATTCCCCTCCGGATCTCTTGACACGCGTCATGCATAATGGACGGTCCATATTCAATCAGGAAATCGCGTATCGCGATTTCACTGTGCAACGGTTCTACACTCCTAGAATCCCCGATGAGTGAAATCCCGATGCCTCCTAGAACGCCGACACGTGTCCTGCCGAGATCTACAGCTAGGACTCTTCCTCTGCACGCTAGAGTTTAGCTCCGGTGCAACTCTTCCTGATCCAACAGTTTACGGGATTTCTACTCCAGATCTAATGGCTCAAATCACTTCCTCGCGCGTCTACCCCTGCGCTAAACCCCTGCGCAACTTCTCCGGATTCATGATGAGGGAGGGCAAGGCATGTAATGCCTGTGTTACTTTCATCAATCTAATGGTTTTGAATGACTATGGTTCACTCCGACAAGCTCTCATCCGTCGACTTATTTATCACACAACACTACTATCTGGGACCTAAATAGGATCGTTCTTCCTCGTACAGGGTTAATAAGGCCTATGCATTCGAATCTTTATTTCGGGTTCTGGGTGAACCTTTCCGAGGAGGGAACCTCTGTGAAGAGATCCTTATCGGGTCATTCCCGGGAGCAGATAAAGGAAGACAACTTCCCGAGAGCAGCCGGGCATGGATAACTTCATTTTATTGACGAAATTCGTGCATGATATCCTTTGTAATAAGAATATATCGACCTATGCATATCAAACACTACGTGGATACTCGTATGCTGTAATTCTTCACAATTTCACAAGTTCTATGGGCTAACATCTACTCCGTATTACAATTGTTGTACAGACAATTCCTTCACAGGAAACATTTACAATTCCACAGTCCATGAATATATGTGACAGCATATAAATTT
>JASDQU010225701.1:4326-14401 GCA_032191745.1 Picea mariana | reverse complement strand
CCCAAAAACCCACTGGTAAGGACTAAATGCCCTTAAGAACCTTTTACTTCTTGCATCCCTTTGTCTGATACCAAAGATCCAGAAACAAACTACTTTGAATTTAGGAGTGAGATACATCAGGCTTTCCCATATATAAACAAAGGTAAAGGTCCTTTAGAAAGATCGATATCGTTTGACATACCAGCCGTTCTTCGGCAAAACTTCCCAATTTCAACTGACTCCAAAAAGTGTGTTACACCCTCTTTTCCTACTCCCAAGTCGATGGCATACCTCGGAGGAGGAGGAGGAGGACATCATAATGTCCCTCCTCCCAGAGTATTTGCGAAAGTAGCAGTAAGATATGCTCCCCTAGTCTTACCAGTTCCCCTCCATGATTTACCTGACAACTACATTAAAAATCTTCCTAAGTTCACTGGGGAGGGAGATCTAACCGCAGCCGAGCATATAAACTTTTTTGACCAGTTCGCAGATATCTGTGGTATTGAGCACGAGGATGTCTATTTGAGACTACTTGTCCAGACTTTCGAAGGACAGGTCCAAACTTGCTTTCAGAGTCTTCCTGCAGTATAAAGATGTTTTCGCCTGGTCCTATGATGAGCTTCGAACATATGATACTTCTATAATTGAACACAAGATACCTTTGAAGCCCGGAGTCAAGCCTTTTAGGCAAAAGCTCAGGTAGTTCAACCCCATTCTGTTGCCCATTATTGAAAAGGAATTTAAGAAGCTCTTAGATGCGAAAATAATTGTACCTCTAAGGTACTCAGACTGGGTGGAAAATTTGGTCCCTGTCAGAAAAAAGAATGGAGAAATCAGATTGTATGTGGATTTCCGAAACTTGAACAGGTCCTCTCTTAAGGATAATTATCCACTTCCTAAAATGGACCACGTCCTAGAAATGGTAGTTGGAGAAAATCAAATGTCTATGATAGATGGGTTTTCTAGGTATAACCAAATCGCCATGAACGAGCAAGACAGAGAAAAAACCTCTTTCACCACACCATGGGGTACATTCATGTATGATAAAATGCCTTTTGGTTTAATGAATGCAGGGGCTACCTTCCAGCGTGCCATGGATATCGCTTTCGTTGGGTAAAGAGATAAGTTCGTAGTAATTTACCTTGACGATTTGACGGTTTTTTCTAAAACCGATGAAGAACATTTGATCCATTTGAAACAAACTTTCAAAAATGCCGCAGGTATGGTCTGTCTTTGAACCCAAAGAAATCACATTTCACTATGCAGGAAGGTAAGATTTTGGGGCATATCGTATTTAAAGATGGGATCAAGATTGATCCTAAGAGGGTTGAAGCAATACAAACTATCAGTATTCCTAGAAATGTTAAAGAAATTCAATCTTTCTTAGGTACAATAAAATTTTTAAGAAGATTTATACCAAATTTCGCTGAGATTGTCAAATTGATCACAGGAATGCTGAAGAAAGATAGCAGAGTAAAGTGGACGATGGAGGCTAAAGCGTCGTTCGATCATATTAAAAAAGTAATCAGCGAGGCACCTGTGTTAACTAGCCCAAATTACTTGAAAGATTTCCTCATCTTCTCATTCACTTCTCAACATACTATCGTCGTGGTATTACTACAAAAAGATGATGAAGGTTTCGAATGCCCGATCGTGTTTTTTAGCAAGAGCCTTAGAGACGCCAAACTAAAATATGATATAATAGAAAAACAGGCGTACGCAATGGTGAAAGCGCTAAAAGCATTCAGAACTTACGTTCTAGATTCAAAAATTATTGCATACGTACCAACCAGTGCTGTGAAGGATATATTGGTACAGCCAGATAGTGATGGAAAACGAGGGCGCTGGCTCGCTAAAATACAAGAATTTGATCTGGATATCAAGCCAACTAAATTGATAAAAGGAAAAGGTCTTTCCAAACTCTTAGCCGAGTAGAACCTTAGAGCTCTTGACATCAATTGCCTACAAGGGGAAGACGAAGATACACATTTACAAGAGTCGGATGACCAGACATATCCAAACAAGGTTGAAGAAAAATTCATGTTGTCAGGCTGGTATAAGGATATAGTTTTTTTATTTGTTAAATCTGAAATGCCCAGATGGATTAACTCCGGCCAAATACAGAACCTTGAAACTCCATGCTGTCAAGTATTGCATCTCAGAAAACCAGCTATACTGGAAGGATCCACTCGGGTTTTTACTTGTCTGTTTGGTTGAATCAGAAACCCCACAGGTCATAGACGAGTTTCATGGAGGAATCTATGGAGGACACCATGCATGGAGAGCCACAGCCTACAAGATTTTGAGGGCCAGATACTATTGGCCGAAACTATTTTCGGACGTCAATGCCAAAGTACGCGCTTGCTACTCATGTCAAATATTCGCTGGTAAGCAAAAACTCCCTGTACTACCACTCATTCCAGTCAAAACTGAAGCCCCATTTCAACAATGGGGATTAGACTTCATAGGATAAATTAATCCCCATTCCAGTGCTCAGCATAGGTGGATCTTAACAGCCACAGATTATTTTACAAAGTGGGTAGAAGCAATTCCAACTAAAAGGGCAACAGACTCAGTGGTGATCGACTTCTTGGAAGATAACATCTTGTCAAGATTCGGGTGTCCCCGAAAGATTGTTACCGACAACGCCCAGGCCTTCAAGTCCATGGCTATGATCGACTTCTGCCAGAAGTACAGTATCGTCCTCGGCCATTCCACTGCTTATTACCCTCAAGGAAATGGGTTGGTGGAATCATCAAATAAGAGCCTGGTAAACGTAATAAAAAAGGTACTCGACTAAAACAAGAGGTCCTGGCATGTACATTTGAAGCACGCATTATGGGCAAACCGCATCAGCACTAAAAGGTCTATCGGCATTTCACCATTTCAGATGGTATATGGGACCGAAGCGGTTCTGGCTATAAACTTAGCATTGCCAGTGATGAAATTATGGCAAGATCAAAACGAAGAGCCCAATCATATAACTAGAAGAATTAACCAATTGATTGAGGTTCAACAGCAAAGAGTAGAGATTGACGAGAGAATGCAGAGATACCAAGACGACATGAAAGCATTGTTTGATCTCAAAGCAAAGGACAGAGAGTTCTTCCCAGGTGATTTAGTGTTAAAATGGGATGCGAGAAGGGAAGAAGCCGCGAAACATGGAAATTTTGACCACCTTTGGTATGGACCATTTAGGGTCTCAGCTCCAGAAGGAAAAAATTCCTTTCTCCTGGAAAATATTGATGGAGAAATTCTCAGCGCCCCTGTAAACGGGCGATATCTAAAACACTACATGACTTGACAGTCGTCGGATGAAAAAGGAAATAAACTAAAATAAAAAATAAGAAATTGTATATATATATATAAGTGTAAATAAATAAATTTATTTATGAGTTTTTGTACATATTTATGTTTTTTGCTCAAGCATTTATGTTTAATTTTTGGTTTTCCTTCCTAAATTCTCAACACATTTTAAATCAAATTCGTATTTGTTTTTTGCAGGAGTCTAGCTGTAGATGAAACTACCTGAAGAAATAAGGTGCAGATCGGTGTGGGAAATAGGACGACATAAAACAGGTGATACATAAGATAATTCGTAGCTCACAAAGAAATTGAAAAGAAAAGACAGAGGTAAGTTTTTTCAATACTCTGGTCATGAAAGGCTGCTTTAGCAATCTAAGGTAATATTGTTCAAATTGAAATACGAAAAGCAGATAATGGGATTGTTTTTGACTTCGTAATCCTCAAACCAAATAATTTGAGTAAATATATTAAAATCCAAAAACAGACATTCATAAATTTTATTCCAGAATATATCTGAAAACCTGTCCCGAACTGTTGTCACCTTTTGTATTTTAAATCATTGAATTGCTACCTTGTTTTCTGTCTATATTTGGAGCCTGATTTTAGCAAGTCACTATCTTCCCAAGTCTTTGCAAATGAGTAAAAAAATTTCGTTTTAAAACCTCAGGGATTTCGGAACAGATCTTAATAAGAAAGATGGTCCTCACAACTACTTGATCTTCTACTTAGTTAAGGAACGTTTATAGTGATCTTAACTTTCCTAGGTTTTTTAACAGTGTTGAAAAAATCAAAGCTTGCTTGAACAGGATGTCCCTTAAAGATTTAATTTATTCTCCCCTATCTCCCTAAGAACTAAAGGTCTTGTGAGGGTCAAAGGAAGGTTGATACTAAGTAATCAAAATAAGTTGACAGACCTTTGATAAAAAATATTACACAGATCTCAGCCCTGATTTAAACTGATTGCTCCCATCTTCATGTTTTAAAAAGTAAATACTAAGACAGGTGGTGAAAGGAAATTCAGAAATGATTTCCCCCACCTAGTCCATTAAGACGATGAAAGGAAATTTAGAAATGATTTCCCTCGTCTTAGCGTTTAAACGCATAAATATTTTCCGAAGTGGTGAAAAGAAATTCAGTAGAAAGGGGTCAGACAACTTCACCGGGGTACTGAACAGGCTTTCTTGCAGTGAAGCAATGTCTGAGAGATCTGTAAGGCTGTTATACATAAACATCAACTTACTCTGGTAATCAACGCTTTCTGAAAACCTGATCGTTTCCCCAAATTCTGATGGGACTTCCCTTTCTTAAATTATATAATATCATCCTTTTGATGCAAGCTAAGAATCACAAGACCTGTTGAATATCCTAGGACCGTTACGAATGTCTTAAAGAATTCCCCAAACTTAGTAGTGAGAAAGGGAAAATTGCGAAAGTGACTTCAGCCGTGTTTGGAAAGAGTATCTGAATTCGAAAAAAAAATCTGGGGTACCAAGCGAAAATTTTCTTCCCCCCCTTCTATCTTTTTCCTTGAATGTTTTCTGTTTACTTTAGCCTATGACTCCATTCACCCAATTTTGGCACCTGGTCTACTGTTCTTCCCGCCTCACAGGGAAGCGGGATCCCTAGTTGGAGCCTATGTTGGAACCGTCCTTGTTTTTCACCTCAATTTTCAATTTTTGATACTTGAGATCTAAAGTTGCTTTTCTTCTCCTTCCGAAATCATAAAACTCTGAAATCTTGTCCCATGAATAGCAATGCTTTGTCACTTTCAAAAAAGGGTCCGTTTTTCGCAAAAATGTTTGCTCTTTGTTTTATTTCGGGGTCTCGCAAGTCAGACACTTTAATTTTTGAATTCACAAGTCCCGAGTCACGAAACTGTGAACTCGAATTTAATTTTCGCTTAAGGCATTAACTAGGGTGAAACCTTTAACCCATGATTAGGCGTTGTCAGGGTTTCGCTCCTCGGCATACATCAAACCTAGGTTTTTGTCCTTGCAGCCCCGATAGCCGAGAACGCGATAACCTTTGTAATAACCTTGGTTAAGGACCAAAGGTAAAAGACTAACCATGGTTAATTTTAGTTCTCGGTGCTTCGCCACTCGGTACTTCCTGTCATAAAGATAATTCGCCTAAAACCCCGACTCACGAGGTTGTGAGATGATTATAGCAAGATTAATTAATAACCTAATCTAAGATTTCCTTCTCTTAATTCGAGCCTTAATTATCGCCACATCGCGATATCGCGACCCGGCATATCATTCGCCCAAAAGTTTGTCTCTGAATTCCCGAATCACGATATGGAGATTAAGTTAATTATATGATTAAGGATGCGCCAAATCACGATTGTCGTTAATTACGTTAAAATCATCACTCACAGTCTCGCGAGTTGAAGAGTCAAAATATGAAAAGGAGATTCACGATACAACGAAAGACGAGAAAATTCTTTAAGTCGTTAAGATTTGTAATTTTAAATTAAACGAGATCTGTCCCGCGTATTGAGGTTGGCACTCTTCACGAGGTATTTACTTGCTCCCCATAACCCAACTACCTATCAAGCCGCCGAACATTGATGACATTAATGAAGAATTAGGGTAAATCCTCGAATAAATAAGATCAGATTTATACAACAAATTTGATTTTATTTGTGATTTGACAGAGTCATTTCAAAGGTACAGGACTTTCAAATATATATGAGAGTTTCATTCTATTTTTTAACATTTCTCATAAGTGCATAGAGCTCACTTTTCTCCGAGGGAACTCATTTCCGCATGTATACATAGGTCTATTGCAGAAGAGCGAAAAAGCAAGCGTCAGCCATGGATCCAAGGAGAGCAGTGAAAGCAAATGTCGAGGTTGCAACGCAGGGTGCAGACAATGTCTCAGATACTTCGCCTTGGACCGGCGGCCCAGTATCCACCTGGTCGTTTATTTCAGACATTCTGCAATCCAAGTTGGTAAACTATACAGACTCAGATGACGATAACATTGACATTGTAAAAGACGACATGAATACTAAGTATAAGATAATTGTTCAGTCGGGGATGCACCTAGTTGCAACCAGACCTCGGTTGCTCCCATACTACGATATGATCTGATGGGCATTGGATCATGTCGACTTATCCACCAAAACCATCATAAATGACCGACAGAACACGGTCGGAACTTTTAGACCAGAGCATATCCAGTCTATATATAAGCTACCAGCGACTTCTGAATGTATATATGGAAATGAATTCCTGCAGGAATTCAAAAAGAAGGAGTGCGAAGAATATGATAAAACCATGTCTGGTTTGATAAAAGACTGGGTTTCGCGCTCCACAACATTCAGAGCGAATGACAAGGGAGTGTATTCAATTTCTTCGTTGGAACCTCAGTTTATGTATGTGGTGATGATGACGTGCCGACTTTTCGGTAGTGAGGATACCACGCATTTCTACATCCAGTGGGTACCCCTCATCTTTCAGGTAGCAGAAGGTTGCTCATTTAATTGGGAGAAGATGCTCTCCGACAGTTTGTTCGACAGTATCACAGAGTACCGGGAGAAAAAAGCAGCCGGGAGACCATCCAGATTCTTCATGTCCGTGTATATCATGGACGCAATATGCTCCATGACACCTTTTCCTTTGATGAATTGGGCTTGGAGTCCAACCGATGAAAAAACTGTGCATGAGTACCACAACAAGCTGTGGGAAAATAATGCAAATAAGTTTATTTATGATATTTTCAACTAGGTGATGGTGCCCCTGCACCTCGCCATTTTTGGTCTTTTTCCACCCCGCATCTCGGATAGCATTCCTGCGAATCTGAGCAGTATCACGGACTGGTATATAGAAGAAGAATTCTCCTATTTTAGATTTTTCAGAGCTGTTGTTACTCCGCTGGCGCTCCCACAATTTATCCCCGACAACTGGCATGTCGCGAGATTGCTCGACAAACAGTGATCGGCGGCGTAAGCAAAGAAATGAAAGCATCAACGAAGAAGGTATGGTCGTTTTTCCCTATTCGGCTTAATTCCTATTCCTTATTAGATTTCGGACATGCTAAGGCTGAGGCTGCAACCTTAGAAGACTTGAGCCTAGTCTCTATTGAGTACAAAAAGCATGATCCTCAGAGAGTTGTAAGCACCCATTTGAGAAATTATGGATTAAAGAGGTTTGAACACGAATGCTCACCCTCGGATGATTTTTTCCGAGGGGCGAGGTCCTATTCGGAAGTACAATTCTGAATCAGATCTCTGGCTCCCGAAGACAGGGCATCTGTTTTAAAATTTTAGGAGCATAGGAAAAGATGTCTTCCCGTGGTGTTAGGAGGTTTGGGACTTTCCAAGGATAAAGAGAAGGAGGATGAAATCTCTAAGGGCCAAAATTCTAACACCGAAAAACGTCAGGAAGGACAACAACAAAAGAATCCCGAACAGGAGAAGAGTCTCGAGCAGGAAAAGGATCCAGAACAGGGGAAGAGTCTCGAGCAGGAGAAGAGTCCTGAGCAGGGGAAGAATCCCAAAACAGAAAAAGGGACAACTGACCCACTCAAGGAACATGGTCCAGAGGTGGAAGTGAAAAACACCGACCCGCCCAAAACTCAGAATCCAGAGACAGGGACAGAGACGAAGACCCCCAATCCTCCGAAAGAGAAGGAATCACTCGTCACACCAAGAAAGGCAGCGAAGCAGATTGGACAACCCATCACCTCTGTCACACCCTTACAGTCAGCACAGGGAGGCGTAAACGAGGGATGGATTTTTGGTAAAGAACTAAGACCTATAAGGGCAGAAGAACTCCCCCCTAATGAGTTCTTTTTTGACAGGAAAAGAAAAGCTGTAGTTAAGCGGGAATTTTATCAAGAAGGAGAGTCCACTGTTAAAAGATTCAAAGTGATGACCGATGGGATAAACAAAAGGAAATATGAATTTTCCACAGAGATTGCAGGGACGCTGGGAGCGTACGCGACGACAAATCAATTCTCGGTCGGAGCGTTAAAGAATCAGCTCAAAGCAAAGAATCGACTGATCAAGACTCTTGAAGCCCGAGTGGCTTCGGCTGCGGAAGATGCTAAGAGTCAAGCGAGTGGAGCAATAGAGCTGGCCAAATTGGCCGATAAGAAAGAAATCGAAGTCCTCAAAACCAATATGGAACAAGCAAATTTGGTGATCCGAGATGGTCGGGTGCAGTCAGGCCAGCGGAGGGATATGATCGCACGATTACAGGCTCAATTAGAGGTCGCAGAAAGCTAGGTGATAGACATCGAGATTGTTAAATCCTGAGCAATCGACATTCGGAGCAGGATTTCTTCTGCTCAACAGAGTCTTCTAAACAAAATAGGGGAATTTCGAAAAGATTGCTTGTTAATAAATCAGATTTCTGAGAATCTGATTATCAAGGAAAGAAACGCAGAAGCTGCTCGGGTCGTCTTCCAAGAAGCAGTCATAGCTACCAACAACATATTTTCAGCAAGGACCCCTGGGCTCTCCATTGCCAAACAGACTAGAGGTAATATTTTGTTAAAAAATTGGGAGCATGATATTACTTTAAGCAAGGAGCAGGCACAAAAAGTGGCGAATTCACTAGAAGAAACCTGCAAGGTCATAACTGGTGAGCTGTTAGGGATGGAGAGTGGAGGAGACACAGAGACACTAAGGCAGATGAATATGGAGCGGATATCCCTCGACATGAAGGAGAAAAATGAGAGAAACTTGACGGAAATCTCTAAGATGGACAGGGCAAACATGGCTCAAATTGATGAGCATCTAATTCAACCCAGCACACAACTTGGCACCCTTGATATTGATGATGCATATATGGGGAATAAACTTCCACAATTAGCTCGAGAGTGCTATTTTGCTGAAGCCATTTGTCAAGCAGAGCCGTCACAGCTTGTGTCCCAATTCATGGACAAATGTAGGATATGCACCGAGTCTATGCAAAGACAAGCACCTGGCACTTCTTGGATTTCGCTCCTAACAACTGCCAAACGGAACCGCCACAGCTTGTATCTAGTTTTACGGACAAATGTATCATATGCACCGAGTCACGTAAAGGAAGCACCTGGCACTTTTTTGAAAATAGATTATGAAAGGGCAAATTTGTATAAATAGATAACAAAAAGAAGAACAATGGATGGACTTTTTGGGATCAAATTGTAATAGAGTTTTTTGCATGAAGGAAGTTAATACAAGCAAATTTGTGGATTCCTAATTCTGTCACGACTGTGTTGCAAGTTTGTTTCGTTATGTTATTTGTTTCTTTTCATTTTGCTCTACATAATTGATGTGTATCACTATAATTTAGTACGACCACTACTGTAGTGAAAGGGATTTTATCTTTCTGTAATTGTATCTTGTCTTTCCTCTGCACCAGCTTTAGCGGGTGTAAGACCAATTTTCATTTACAGAATCATGTATTTACTTACACTATATCAATTATGTCTGTGTTAGTTTCTTCTTCTATATATGTGTGAGTTTCCTATTGACAGGAACCTTACGTTGTCTTCAGCTAAACGTTTTTCTCTCATCCCACATCTTTTTATTGAAAATAACATAGTTACGAGAAAGGGCCTTCAGTTTGCATTTTTATTTCATTCTTCATGCAAAGGTTTCTCTTCACCTCGACCAAATTGAACAGCGTTAAAATTTATCTTTAAATCATTCCTGACTGGTAATGTTTCTCAATGACTGTCCCTGTAGTTGCTCAACCTAATATTCAACCCGGACTCTCTAATCAAAATCATATCGCTTTAAATCTTTTCGATACGATCCTTAAAACTGCGAACACCCGGGAGGAATTGGAACGTT
>JASDQU010225695.1:0-16903 GCA_032191745.1 Picea mariana | reverse complement strand
AATGTTATGCTACTAGTTTCTCACCATCCCATTCTCTCTATCTCTCTCATTATTGCCGTACTTCTTCACTGGTTTTGTTCTTGAAGGGCTTGTGGCAATTAGTTGTCACAACCTCTTCCATTGGATAATAAAAAGAAACGCTTTGGAGGATTTTGGGAAGATCTACAAGTATTTGTGATCTTGCAAACATATGAGGTATAATCTTTTCAATTTGATATGATACATGTATGAATGGATCTTAGGTAAAGTATTTTATTTGAGTAGGTTTTGCAAAGAGTATTCTTGTGAATCTATATATGTGGTTAGCTAGATAATGTGCAAGTATTTCACTTATTAGCTTAACCCTCCATATTATCCATTGTATGCATGCTATTGTGTTGAGTTTGTTGCAGGTTAGACTTCAAGGGTTTCATTAGATGTGCCTTGGGTAAAAGCCTATTCTTTGAGACTCTCATACACTCCAAGTTATTTCTATATTATTCACCCTTTTCTCATTCTCATTTCGGTAGCTAACATGTGTTGATAGGTCACCTAAAGTCTTTAAATTTTCTGGTTCTTTAATGCACAAAATCTTTGCCTAAAAACAAAGATTTCATAACATTTTCTGAGTGTGTTGCAACTCAAATCAGCAAGCTATAGCTTGCTGATTTTTGCAGGTTCTTACCAGGACAAGAGGGCATGCTGCCCAAATCACATGCACAACACACCCTCCTAACAACTCCTCTCATTGGGTAACACTTTCTTCTTCCAATCTACTCTAAAATATTATAATCGCAAGCCCAAAGGAGTTGTACCCAAGTGGCTTGCATTCTTTACCTTTCTGTCTTATTTTCGCAAGCATTAGATTAGATATCTTTCGTTTATTTTTCATGCTTAGTTTAGCTAGATTAGTTGTGGTTTCTACATGCATGCTTACGTAAAATAATCTAGAGTAGATCTCATAACATATGCTAGCTTAGAGCCCGTGGAGGCATCGTGGATATTTTGCTTTATCTTACCTTGCATACAATCTTTAATTTCGTAAACATATCACACATGCATGCGCTAATTAGTTAATTAACCTTTCAGTTCTATCTTTTATTTTACATGCAAGCAACTTTTTCTTATGTTTATCTTATGTACATGCATGCAAATATTGATATCTTAAGGGCTTAATTAACCTTTACAATTCTGCAAGTATCTTTCAGTTCACATACTTCACATTTGCAATATAACATTTAAGAACTTGATTGGCAATTTCTTTGTTAAAAGGCTTCAGCCTTCACATATTTCAAATTTTCAGTACTTTGGCAACTTCGTTGAGCAAGCTACAAGCTACATTCACACATCACAACATTTAGCTCATAGATCTAAAATTCATTAATTAGACTTAATAGGACACCTTAACTCACCATCTTCGCCACTAGGGTTTTGAGGAAAGCCATGGAATTTTTCCGGAGTACTCGGCCTTAGGGTTGACCTGTGAAGCTAGGGTAGGCCTCGTTGCCTCACTTCTTGAGCATCCAGCAACCATTGGGTAATTGGGGGAGGACAGTTTTGGGTTGACATCTAGATAGGGCTAAAATTAATCACTTTTAATCACTTGATTCAATTTTCAGTCTGCAACACCAAGCGATACAATTACACACTTGCAAGTTCATTGATCTCATTATCTTTCGTTTTACWTTTTTATGCAAGTTAAATTATGTGTTGTAGAAATAATATCTAAGTGATTACATCTTTCATCTGGAGTATCTGGTTTTTCACGTTTYTCATTTATCATTAATTCTTGTACTTGTGGTGTGATCCTTCAAGAAGTGCGCATCCATCTGGAGGCACTCTCTTGACTGGGTCTTGAGTGATTTGCGTCTCTTAGCCATTGAAAAGCAGTCCAACGGAGCTCTATCTGTTGTGAGCATGCTTGGCTTCATGTGTTGATCTCTTATCTTATGTACCTTTAATTTCTGCACATGTGAGCAAACTTGTGATTATATTGTATATCTTGTATCTAGTCTTAATTTGCATATCTGATTTATTCTTTTGTATCTAAATTGTATCTGTCTTATTGTAATACTTTGTAACTTATCTTATAACGAACTTCCCCCCTAACTTAGTTGACCCCATTGCCCAATCTTAGGCACTAGTCTTAGTTGCCTTAGGAAAAGGTCTGACTCTCATACATAGATAGTTGCATCTTGCATTTGTGGATTGACATCTTAGGCTAGATTCCCCCTGGACTTTTAACAAATTAAAACTAACTCCTAGAACATTAAATATTAATCTCATCTAGTAACTAGGGTCTAGCCCCCTTGGCTTCCCTAGGAGTTAGCCTAGACGGAAGAGGTTCAAGTCAAAGTGACAGCGTGGACTTTGAACCTAGGCATTGTGCCTCCGAGGACACACTAAGTGAGCAGGACTTAGCTCACGTTTGCAAGTGTGTATAAGGACGACAACAGGCCCCAAGTGGGTTGTTCCTCCCTGTTTCTATCACAAACCTGCAAAAAAATAGCAAGTAAAACTTGCTGGAAAAACTACAGAATTGACAAAAGATCTGTAAAACAATTCTATTAGTGAAAACCAAAAATTTGAAGGACAAAACCAACAGTATATACATTCGATTTTGGTCTATTTCAGAACACAAAACTACCCAAATAGAAATGGAAATGAACAGAAAGTATTAGAGGTTTTTAGTGGATGATGAGGAAGATTTCCAGATTTGAAATCTATCTTCAAAAACCTTAGGTGACCTGCAAATTGCTTGAAACAATGCTATAGAAAAGAGAAAGGGGTGAGCATATTCAAGTGATAAAACAAAATACTTTGTTAAATCTAAAAGAAATACTCACTAGATCTATGATAACACTGCCAAAAGATCTACCCAAGCAAAATACTTTGCTTGGGATCCCTACTCTAGATCTACAACAAATGAAAACAAAAAATAACTAGAAAAAAATCACCTCATTAAGAAAGATGGCAACAAGAAGAATCTCAACACCATGTATCCTCCAAAGATTTCTTGTATTAGAAGCAAGCTTGGACAAATACTTGCCACAAGCTTGAGAAAATAATGATACAGCAAGAAAGAATGAGAGAGAAGAGTGGGAGAGAATGGAGAAGAGAGGAGAAATTTGGGTAGAGTAACCTTGCATTGAGAATAGATGGGAAAAGAGGAGGGGAGGGACTTTATTTATACTTGGGAAGCAAGAGTTACACCACTTGGATGCTTTCCAAGTGTCATCCTTTAAGCATTATCAAGCATCTGAAGGAGGGGGACACACTTTCTAGGGTTAGAGAGCTTTTAGGGTTTTGGTAATGGGTGAGAGAGTGAGGTGGCACATTTAGACTTGGTCCAACATTAAGTTAGAACCATAGGAGGGTGTCTTAGTGAGTGGAGGGGGTTTCTTTAATTATTTCATGAGTGTGGGTGAGTTACTCATCAAGGGGGGCACAACTCACTAGGGAGGATGAGTGGTTTAGGTGGTAGCTAAGTGAAGGGGGTGTAAAAAGATTAGGAAAGGGGTTTGGGTAGCTTAGGAATAAATTTAGATAACTTCTCCCTCTCTTTCTCTAATCAATTTGCTCTTTTTACAATAATTTGACATTTTGACTATGTCAAATCAAACAATTAAATTGTTGTTTTAGACTGACTTGGACTCCTCATGGACAATGACCCAGAAAAACTTATTCAATTGAGCTCAAACTTGGTCCAAGGGTGTAGGGGGTCTCATTCCATTTATTTTGAGTACTTACACCCCTATCAAAATCCCCAAGGACCTAGTTTTTACATTTTTACATAAAAAATGATTAAAATTACCAATAATTGGGTAATTTAAAAAAATAAAAAATAAACAACTTAGACTCGATGAAATTCCGCAAGACTCTAGGAAATGTATAGCATGGTCATTTACAATATTCCTAGACACGATTCACCATAGGGCTTGACCATTAGAACGCCTTTCACCACTTTGGAGGATTATTGTGGGAGTGAAAAACTCAAGGGAAATTAATAAGGTTGGTTAGGCCAAATTAATAACCTGAGGGAAAAAATCACTCGACGAAAGGACTTCCCTAATGATAAATTCCTAGGAAACTAACCTAAACTATGATCCATGCAAACCCATTACATTATAATCCCACGAAGGGGAGCAGAAATTCCAATTACAAAAATACGTGCTGAGGCCAAAAATGCCTAGTGGAACTGTAAGGTAGCTAGAGAGGTAGTGGGGGGGGCCAGAGGGCCCATAGTGATAATAGTGGAGGTCAACCAAAGAGTGAATACAAAATCACCACAATAGATATACAAGAACAATATGCAAAATCTTCTTTATTACCATCAAACCCTTAGGGTAGGGCAACACCATACAATGGATCCTATTATGGAAGGGATCCTCTCCTGTTCACTTGTCTCTTCGAGGGGGAATCCTCCTATTGAGCTACCGCTCCATAGACAATATTTCTCTTCATGTCTCATTACATTGCTTAAACCCCTTTATATAGTGCTACCATCACCTAAGAACATTCTAGAGGAGGAATCTTCTAGAAGTAGAACCTTCTAAGAAGTCATTTTTCATTTATTATATCTAACTACCATAGTGGGCCTTATTTAATAATATAGTGGACCTAATCCACCTTACATTGAATGACCTCCACTATTATCACTATGGGCCCTCTGNCCCCCCCCACTACCTCTCTAGCTACCTTACAGGAACCAACAAGTTTTCAACTTGGTAGCACCATCAGGTGCATATCTTCATGATACATGGAGTTGACCCCCTAGTTGAAATAGGTGGTCAACATACCCTTTTAATCAATTTAAGTGTTGTTTCATATTCTTCCTAAGTCACTTTAGGCGTTTTTTTCCTGCTTCCCCCCTTTTAATTATCTAATGTCGTTTTGTTAGGCACTTTTCCCCTTAGGACATTAAATAATTAATAAATTCGCTTCTTAAGGACTATAGCCTATGGGAATCACTTAGGCTATTGCGTCCAGGTCCCATGATCACTCGGAAGGGGACATGACAGTCCTCCCTCCCTGAGATTGCTTGTCCCCAAGCAATTGCAGATTCGGGTGCTACAAAATTTATTCACTCTCCCAAGTGGCATCTTTTGTAGGAAACTCTCTCCATCTGACTGGATATTCCCTGATCACCCTATTCTAAAGCTTCTTTTCTCGAACCTCCAATCCTTCCTCAGGAACTAGTACTAGTTGCCCCTCCTCATCCAATGGAGGCAGTTCTGCTGAAGTTGTGATGTGTTGCCCCAATGCCCTTTTGAGACATGAGACGTGAAACACGTTATGAATCTTACTCCCTTTTGGAAAATCCAGCTCATAAGCCACTTCACCAACTCGCCTGGTCACCCTATAGGGTCCATAAAATTGTGTCTTAAGTTTCTCTGCACCACTCTTCTTCAAAGAAGATTGTCTAGATGGATGCAGCCTGAGAAACACCAAGTCCCCTACCTCGAAGGTGCGCTTGACCCTATGTCTATCTTCATATATATTCTATTGGTTCTGGGTCATCTCTAGGTTATCTTTAAGAGCCTTAAGAATATCTTGGCTCTCTTGAATCTAGTCTTTGGCCTTGGGACCCCTGTTGTCCCCAACCGACAAGTCTACAAAGGATGGGGCATCATATCCATATAATTCCCTAAATGGTGACATCCCCACGGACATATGATAAGTGGTGCTATAACAATGCTCACCCAAATGTAACCACTTAACCCATGTCTTCTGCTGCCCGACCACGTAGCTATGTAAATACCCCTCTAACCATTTGTTCACTATCTTTGTTTGGCCATCTGTCTGTGGGTGGTAACTCGTATTGGGATTCAACTCTGTGCCTGTGAGCCTGAACAATTCCTGCCAAAAAGCACTCATAAATTCACTCTCCCTGTCACTAACAATATTTTTCGGCAACCCATGAAGCTTGAAGATCTACCTGAAGAATAAATCTGCTACATGTGTTGCCTTGTACACTGAGGATATGGCAAAGAAATGATCAAACTTGCTCAACCTATCTGTTAGCGTCGGAAGTCACTCCTGGATTGCTTGTAGGAGCAGAGCCCGACACCCATCAGTTTAATGTCACAATTTGTTTATAAAGGGATGACCGGATGGAGATAAAGACTCGAGGAGATATCACTCTAACTCAGGGATTGAGTCTAGCATGTATGGGACGAAGGAGGTCTTGATCTAACTTCAGCCAGTGGGTTGATTAAAAGATGAGCAGGTGGAAGACTTATCAAGAAGGGTGAACAAACAGCTTTGGGCAACAGGCTTTCAGCAGTTTGTAGCAGAAAGACTCTGAATGCAAGATCCGCTTGGTTCAGGGTCTCGAGAAACTGAATGTGGACTTGACTGGACCCTCCAATTCCAAGTCGCTCAGCGTAGGGAAAATCACAAGAATTGATTAGAGACAGCGCAACTATTACAGTGATCCATTACAACATCATCCTATAATAGCTACAACTCGACTGGACCCTCCAATTCCGAGTTTCTCTAACACAGTGTAACAAAGACATAAAAGAAACTGGCATTCATAAGACAAGAAGTCTCAAAGGTTCATACATAACCAGAGTATCAGTGCTTCATTAAAGCTTTACAGCCGGGAGCTCTGCTCAACCATCGATCATTACAAAATGGCCAAAATGCCTACATATCCCCTTCCCTTCCTTTTGCCCAGCAGAAGCGTCTCAGAACTTTCAATGGATGGCGTCGCCTCAATCAAATCTGTCGTCTGCTCCCCTGTCATACACCTCTTTAATTCAGCATGGCTCGCGCCAAGGGGTAGCTGAGCCATTAAGTGTTGGCCTAGCGTGCGCAGACTTCTTTGTCGAGCTGAGAACTTCGGCATGGCGTCTTTGAGAAAATCGATGCACAAGACTTCCTCGAGCAGATGGTTCACCAGACCTTCCATCCCCTGTAATTAATGAGTGAGGCGAGGTTTCAACCACCCTCTCTCTTCTTCATTCACTCCGCGCAGGTACTAGGATTGAGGTCGAGCTGAACTGGCACTTGGAGAACACAGTGATCCCTTCTGCAGCCAAACACGGTGCTTCGGCCCCTTGCGCAGTTCTTTCTATCACCCCCAAGTGACCACAGGCTGTGACCCTGTGCCTATCTTCAAAGGCGCTTTCGGCATTTCACGTCTCGCGGCTGGGAGGAGGCTGGTCCTCCATCTTCAAAGTTGCGAGGAGGCAAGTAGCCTAATCGCGCACCACGTGTCCCTCTTTGATGGACGGTTCTTACTTCTCCCGATACTTTTGTGGGCCCGGGTCCGAATGCTCTCGGCGCTTTGCGTCTCGCGGCTAGGAGGAGCTAGTTCTTCTTCTTTAAAGCTGCGAGAGGCGAGGAGGCGATGGAGCCCAATCGCGCACCACGTGTCCCTCAGAGATCTGACGACTCTTACTTCTCCCGGCGATGCCGTGGGCCCGGGCCCAAGATTCTCTCGGCACTTCGCGTCTCGCGGATCCTAACACCAATACTTCGGGACTTCTCGCGGCAAGATCCCGAGGCTTCGTGCCACCTGTATTCCACTCGCCGACTCTGCTATGGCCCCCACTGCCTCCAGCTGTCGAGATATCGCTTCTCGCAATCTCGCGATCCCCGCGCCCAAATTCTCGAGCCTTTTCTTGCGAGGCCCCGATACGCGATCCCACATGCGGATCCAACGGTTCTCCTTGATCCAGATCCAACGGTTATCCAACTTCTCGCTTCTCGCGTCCTCGCGACTTGAGTACCCAATACTTGGGTCTTTACCCTGCGAACTCCCGAGTTCGCGAGATCACCGATCTCTGCCACCTGTCCTCCTCAAATGGACGGCTCCTGTCTTCTCGCTACTTCGTGTCTCGCGATCTCGCGCAACCAAAGGATATGGTCCGCCCTTCGAACTGACGAACCCCGAGTTCAAGAAATGAACCCACGCATCAACTGATCGCGATCAACGTCCCTCGCTACTTCGCGAGTTCTCCACGGAGACTTCTGACCGTCCTCCTCTTTGAAAACTTCTGCGCTATACTTGGCGTGACTCGGTTGACTGCAATTACCCACCAACTGTTGATCTACTTCGCAAAATAGACTTTGGATGCTGCCGACGACATTTTGCCCGCTCGCTTGACCTGCTACTTGGAAAAAACAGGAATTCTCTCGTGCTGCGCTTAAGCATTTCGTGCAACTCGCAGACCTGAATGCTCTCGAACCCATGACAAGAATTATCGCTAACATAGGCTCCATGGGGGATAGAGTCGTCCCTGTGATGCTCTAAGAACTCCTTCTGCAGCTTCAGTGCCTTGCTATTGGGCTATGGAGTTAAGATCAAACCTCCTGCTGAGAAATATATGCCGAAAAGTAAACAAAACCAGACAAACTAAACATAGACGCTCCAAAGAGCTTATTTATGTACAGTCCTAAATTAATAAAACCCTTTACATGGGGCTAGGTGAAAGAAAACTTCCACCATAGCCATTCAAGCAGCTTCCTGGATAGAAGCTCCTTCCTTCTGTCGATGATCATCAGCGGATGGTGTAACCGTGATAGTAGAGCGGTTACACTCTTCAACTCCTTCCTTACAGGGTGGAGTTGAGATGGAATAGGGCAGCTCCAAGGCATAGGAAAAATGCCACTCCATGTACTTTCGAACAGGGTCATAGAATGAGTGGCAAATTCTAGAAAATGGGCGACAGACACCCTCCTCTGCTACACAGCTGTTCACCTGTAGCTGAATATCTCTGATAAGCACAGGTTGATGGTGGACAACTGACGTAGGCTCGCTGCTCTCRRGCGGTGGCTGCTCRCTGACTGGCTCTGGACARGAAATATTCTGCTCCTCTGGTTCGGTCTCCCCCAGGTCCGATTCGTATTCATCATAAATAGGGACCATGGGGTGGTTCTGTTTGCCGACTGGCTCTTCAGTATCTCTATAGTGATCAAAAGTGGGATAAGCTTACTGCTCGTCATCACTATAMTATATATCAAAGAGGGGTTGTCCTTCATTGATATGAACCTCCTCCARAACAGTGATCCCGTCAAAAATTTTCGTTTTAGGGATAGTGGGACCTACTGGTTCTGGCTGCTCACATGTAATCTTTTTCTCTTTAATCCCAGGTAAACATATATCGTGAGAAACCCCCTGGAGAAAAAGAGGGGAAACCGCTTTCACAATAATTTCTTCTTTAAAAACGGGAAGGCCTCCGTCCTCAGAAGCAGGGCTGCTAGGAATATCTGCTTCAACCCGATACTCAGGTGAGCCATCTACCATGGACCACATCTGCTCTGCAAACTCGTAATCTCCACAAGAGGCGTGTTGATCTTCATGAACATCTAAAAGAACAGATGCATCTGATATGATGTCAGATGCTTCTGTTCTGGGGCTAACACAATTACTATCGTCCAACACCTCTATATTTTCACAGCAGATGCTTTCCTCCACAGTAAGGGCTTCATCATGGACCTGGTCTTCAGGACCAGCAGAGGCTTCCTGAAGCGAAGAAAACTCCTCACAACAGTTTTCAAACAAACCATCAGCTGGATAGTAGTCTTTACAAAATGAATTGAAAGCTGTATGAAAACCTGTTAAAGAGCGGATGCTTGCAGCGGGAAGAGACCGACAGCATTCAAGAGCAGCTCCCTTCAATGAATACCTGAAGAGCTTAATCTGGACATCCTCATGCGTGATATTGTGTCGGTGGATAGCCTCATGGAAGTCCAGTAAATGCTCAGCTGGTTCCTCCCAACTTGTTGCATGAAATTCAGGGAGGAAATCTTCCCATTGGTCTCTATCAGGAAGTGCATTAGGAAAACCAACTATCTGAGAAAAGTCACAAAAAGCAAACCTTTGAGCCAGAATTTTCTCCATATCGAATAAGTGGAGTCACCAATCGATCCTCGAATCATGGATTCGCCAGGTGAAAGATGCGCAACTTCAAGTGTGTCTAGTCCTTGTTCACCATCAAAGGCCAGATCTTAACATTGTCGTTACCCCAGGAAGCTTCTCAGGCTGAGAAAGCGGCTGCTGAAACCTTCTCAAGAAAGCTCCTTAGGGTCAACTTTCAGGTGTGCTAACAGTAGTCACAGCTGAAACAGTGATGTGGAAACAATGGAGTCGCCAGGTGCACTGTAGCAATCTTGAAGGGCTCTGATGTCTGATGCACCTTCAGAATCAGAGGCTCAATGTCGTTCTGCCCAGGGAAAATCTTCAACTTCGTCCCCGGCAACAGCGCCAGAAATGTTAGCGTCGGAAGTCACTCCTGGATTGCTTGTAGGAGCAGAGCCCGACACCCATCAATTTAATGTCACGATTTGTTTATAAAGGGGTGACCGGATGGAGATAAAGACTCGAGGAGATATCACTCTAACTCAGGGACTGAGTCTAGCATGTATGGGACGAAGGAGGTCTTGATCTAACTTCAGCCAGTGGGTTGATTAAAAGATGAGCAGGCGGAAGACTTATCAAAAAGGGTGAACAAACAGCTTTGGGCAATAGGCTTTCAGCAGTTTGTAGCAAAAAGACTCTGAATGCAAGATCCGCTTGGTTCAGGGTCTCGAGAAACTGAATGTGGACTTGACCGGACCCTCCAATTCCAAGTCGCTCAGCGTAGGGAAAATCACAAGAACTGATTAGAGACAGCGCAACTATTACAGTGATCCATTACAACATCATCCTATAATAGCTACAGCTCGATTGGACCCTCCAATTCCGAGTTGCTCTAACATAGTGTAACAAAGACGTAAAAGAAACTAGCATTCATAAGACAAGAAGTCTCAAAGGCTCATACATAACTAGAGTATCAGTGCTTCATTAAAGCTTTACAGCCGGGAGCTCTGCTCAACCATCGATCATTACAAAATGGCCAAAATGCCTACATATCCCCTTCCCTTCCTTTCGCCCAGTAGAAGCGTCTCAGAACTTTCAATGGATGGCGTCGCCTCAATCAAATCTGTCCTCTGCTCCCCTG
Source organism: Picea mariana (assembly GCA_032191745.1). Taxonomy (NCBI): domain Eukaryota; kingdom Viridiplantae; phylum Streptophyta; class Pinopsida; order Pinales; family Pinaceae; genus Picea; species Picea mariana. Next base: position 5,972 of record JASDQU010225695.1, on the reverse strand, counting down.
TCATACGCCTCTTTAATTTAGCATGGCTCGCGCCAAGGGGTAGCTGAGCCATTAAGTGCTGGGCTAGCGTGCACAGACTTCTCTGTCGAGCTGAGAACTTCGGCATGGCGTCTTTGAGAAAATCAATGCACAGGACTTCCTCGAGCAGATGGTTCACCAGACCTTCCATCCCCTGTAATTAATGAGTGAGGCGAGGTTTCAACCACCCTCTCTCTTCTTCATTCACTCCGAGCAGGTACTAGGATTGAGGTCGAGTTGAACTGGCACTTGGAGAACACAGTGATCCCTTCTGCAACCAAACCCGGCGCTTCGGCCCCTTGCGCAGTTCTTTCTATCACCCCCAAGTCACCACGGGCTTTGACCCCGTGCCTATCTTCAAAGGCGCTTTCGACATTTCACGTCTCGCGGCTGGGAGGAGGCTAGTCCTCGATCTTCAAAGTTGCGAGGGGCGAGAAGGCGAGTAGCCTAATCGCGCACCACGTGTCCCTCTTTGATGGATGGTTCTTACTTCTCCCGATACCTTTGTGGGTCCGGGTCCGAATGCTCTCAGCGCTTCGCGTCTCGCGGCTGGGAGGAGCTAGTTCTTCTTCTTTAAAGCTGCGAGAGGCGAGGAGGCGATGGAGCCCAATCGCGCACCACGTGTCCCTCAGAGATCTGACGGCTCTTACTTCTACCGGCGATGCCGTGGGCGCGGGCCCGAGATTCTCTCGGCACTTCGCGTCTCGCGGATCCTAACACCAATACTTCGGGACTTCTCGCGGCGAGATCCCGAGGCTTCGTGCCACCTGTATTCCACTCGCCGACTCTGCTATGGCCCCCATTGCCTCCAACTGTTGGGATATCGCTTCTCGCAATCTCGCGATCCCCGCGCCCAAATTCTCGAGCCTTTTCTTGCGAGGCCCCGATACGCGATCCCACATGCGGATCCAACGATTCTCCTTGATCCAGATCCAACGGTTATCCACCTTCTCGCTTGTCGCGTCCTCGCAACTTGAGTACCCAATACTTGGGTCTTTACCCTGCGAACTCCCGAGTTCGCGAGATCACCGATCTCTGCCACCTGTCCTCCTCAGATGGACGGCTCCTGTCTTCTCGCTACTTCGCATCTCGCGATCTCGCGCAACCAAAGGATATGGTCCACCCTCCAAACTCACGAACCCCGAGTTCAAGAAATGAACCCACGCATCAACTGATCGCGATCAACGGCCCTCGCTACTTCGCGAGTTCTCCACGGAGACTTCTGACCGTCCTCCTCTTTGAAAACTTTTGCGCTATACTTGGCGTGACTCGGCTGACTGCAATTACCCACCGACCGTTGATCTGCTTCGCAAAATAGACTTTGGATGCTGCCGACGACATTTTGCCCGCTCGCTTGACCTGCTACTTGGCAAAAACAGGAATTCTCCCGTGCTGCGCTTAAGCATTTCGTGCAACTCACAGACCCGAATGCTCTCGAACCCATGACAAGAATTATCGCTAACACTATCGACCACCACATAAATGCAATCTCGACCCTGTGTTTTTGAAAACCTTGTGATAAAGTCCATGGATATGCTCTCCCAATTCTGCTCCAAAATGGGCAGTGATCGAAGTAATCTTGTAGGGTGGGTCTGCTCCACCTTATTTTGTTGACAAGTTACACACTCCTGCACATGTCTCAATACATCATCTTTGAGGCCTTTCCATGAGAACCTCTCTCTGATCTTCCTGTATGTCTTGAAATATCCTGGATGCCCAGTTAAAGGTGTGTCATGCATGTCTTTCATAATTTTCTCCTTTAATTTCGACTCCGAAACAAAGTATATGTGATCCTTGTAGTAGATGATATCATCTACCACCTTGTACCTGTCATCTTGCACACTGTTATCCATCACCTCACAAGCAAATTTGCTCTTGGAATACTCCACCAGGTGCTCAGATTTCCAATCCGCGGATATCTCTAATAACGAGCACAACTTTGTTCTTCTGGATAGAGCATCAACAATGAAATTGTTCTTTCCTTTGATGTACTCAATATCGAAGTCATAGGCTTGCACTTTACTGACCCATTTCTATTGCCTTACGTTAAGATCCTTTTGCCCCAAGAAGAGCCTCAAACTGTTGTGATCAGTCTTGACCACAAACCTCCCACCTAACAGGTACTGTCTGAATTTTTCCAATGCATGCATTATGGCGAGCATTTCCTTGTCATAGATGGGATAAAGTCTCTTGAGGGCGGAGAGCTTCCTTCTCTCGTATGCAATAGGATGTTTTTGCTACATCAAAACCGTTTTGCTGCATCAAAACCGCTCATCTGCCCACACCAGATGCATCACACTCTAACACAAAGGTTTGAGTAAAATCAAGAAGTGCCAAAACGGGGTGAGAACTCATCACTTCCTTCTTCTTATCAAAGATCTTTTGGGCCTCTTTTGTCCAACAAAAATCCCCTTTCTTCGTAAGATTTGTAAGAGGGGCGGTCAACTGAGAGAATCCTGACACAAAGCGCCTGTAGTAACAACAGATTCCAAGAAACTCTCGCAAATCCCTGATATCCTTAGGCGGTGGCCAATATAGAATAGCCTGTATCTTCTCCCTGTGAACCTACACTCCCTATACGCTGACTATATGCCCCAAGTAGAGAACCTCTATCATACTGAATTCACACTTAGATCCCTTGGCATATAAGGAATTCTCATGCATAATGCTCAAAATCTCCTCCAAGTGCACCAAATGCTCCTCCCAGGTCTTACTATAGATCAAGAGATCATCAAAAAATACCAATAGGAACTTCCACAACTGCTTCCTAAATATGTGATTCATGCATGACTGAAAAGTGGCAGACACATTGGTAAATCCGAAAGGCACGACTGTTGGCACAGGGGCAGACCCAGGGTTCAAAGGTCAAGAGTGCACTAACAAAATCCTAACTACCAACCCTTTCGGCAACACCTGCGAAGCAGATGAAGTCTCACCCGAGGTAGAGGCAGGGGTGGTTGCAGGACTCCAGTGTCTACAACCTTAGCTGGGACACAGATCTGTGAGTGTAACACCTCAACAGAGCACTAAGCAGTTATAGTTCACTAATAATTAACTAGTATCTACTTCGCAGATAAAACCTTAATTACAGAGCATCGCAGTATTCACCCAAATCTAGTACATTCAAGCACTAAGCACATTTACATAGGTTAGATCTAGCATTCATCCATATCATTAAGCATCAACAGATCTATCTATCATTCATCTATATCAAAGCACTTAAGCAAGTAAACACATAAACACATCAATACATCGTACAAAGTATAGCAACACAGGATATACATGGTTCACCCGCAGCCTGGGGCTACGTCCACCAACTCTTCTTCTCTTTTATTGTCTTCTGTCAATCTTCTACATCCACGAAGCCACAAGATCCTACTCCGTATAAGATAGGAGATCTGCGCGCACTTCGCTAGATTTTCCTTTCCCGAGCTAGGTCACAACATAAATCCTTTACACAGTCTCTACAGTCACTTGCACTTAACCTTGCAAGTCTCACACAGCATGTACAACTATTACTTGCACTTAGCACTTAGCATCACACACTTGCACCTTTTTCCCACCCCTACTTACATCACCTAGCTTACTATTTATACATTACAAAATGGGCCTATTATCGCTCAGTTTGTAGGATAGGTTTAGTAGCTTGAAGGTAGGACTCAAACTGGCGTAACAGGAGCTTCCCCACCCACTATCACCTCGATGGGGAGCTCTTTCTATTCAGGGTGGCTAATCCCAAGGGAGACATCCCTAGTAATCTGGGGTTTTGAAGGGAAAGGATCAAAGGATTAAGGCTCAAAGGTTAAAGTGGGCTTTCCTTTCACAGATTACTGCCAAGAGAGATAGTCAAAGAGAAGGTATTCCACTGAAAAGGCACCTGTTTGCGAGACAAGGCAATGATAAAACTAAAATATGCCACAGTGGTTAGTACTTCAATTGCTAATGACTATCTTCAATATATATATATGAGCGATGATAAATGTAATTATTGACGAAGTCAATGATTGCAATTAAAGCTATGACTTATAATATTACTTCTTCAATAAATACAAGTGACAAAGCATTCAATGTACAATTTCAATCCTTGAATTATCACAATGCATTAAATATCACAAATATGCTCATAAATGTAATGTTGCTGCGTCACTATACTAAAGGGGTGACGTCAGCCTAGTTTCTAGGTTAGTTTTCTAGACAAAGAGGTGAACGTTTTGCTAATTGGGCCAATGAAATTGCTCAACACCTCTATGGCTATCAATGGATGACCTAGCCGCAAGTTTTAGACTAAACAAGAGTTCAAATAGGGCAAGACGTCATCAGCAAATTAGGGTTAGTAAAATCGCTAGGGTTAGTTAGGGTTTCAATTTAAGAGTTTGAAAAAGGTTGTTTTTAACACAAAGATCTCAACGTTTTAGGTTTAGACTAGTGCCTTGGGTTAATGGAGTCAAAGAGAGAGGCTAAAGGCTTGGAAAGATTTAAACCTAAGGACGGGAGAGTTAGGTTTAATGGTGCTGCAATGGCAGGGCCACCAAAGAAAAACCCTAAGGGGAGGAGGCTCATTCCGGTGTAGCTAAAGCTAGGCCTCATGCTCCTCCCTCTTTCCTTAAGACTCTTTGGCAAAAAACGGCTAGCTATAAAACATAAATCTATGGTTGAAAAGTGTTGTTTGGGGCCAAGGCTTTTCAAACCCTAAGAGTCAAACCATAGGTGTAAAATTAATTAGGCCTAGGATGTCTTCTTTCTTCAATTTATGTTTCAAACTAACTCAATAAAAAGAGGAACTAGTGTAGCAATGGCTAGGCTAGGTTCTTCTTAATCAAATGGCTAAACAAGTCTTTATCATGGGGACATGAAGCAAGGACCTACTTGTGTGCTTGCTCCCTAGGGTTTCAATGATTAAGCATAAAAATAACAATGTAACCATGCATGTAAGAATTTTAAACTACAACCATTCAATCAAGAAGTTTTGTATGAGAAAAACACTTACAAATCCAAGATGAGCTTATCAAACCCTAGTTGTAACACCTTCCAATGATAAAAACACCATATGCATGCCAAAGATAATCCCTCCAAGTGTAGCGCCTCTTCAAAAGCCAAAAATAACCAAGACAAAAGCTAAGAAGAATCCCTCACAAGACAGTGAGTTGTTTTATATCCAAAATGAGGCTCAACGTCCTCAATATATATCATCCAAATGACCTTAATTTACAAAATAGGTCATTAAAAACAGCCGACAAGGCTGACTGAACAATATTCCATTATTTGTCACATTAAATGCTAAAAATGCCAAAAATGAGCTAAAAAGGGAGACGTCAGGCCCCTCTGAGGGAGACGTTGGCCCTTTCAGGGTATCATCAGCATCCAGAAGGCAAAACGTTGGCCCCTCTGGGGCTCCTACAACCTGCCACACGTGCCAAATAGTCCTAGCACGTTGCCACATGCTCCAGAAATCGTCCAGCCTGCCCTGGGTGGCGTCCTGTCCATCATCCCATCTGCAGGGGTTGATCCCCCCTAGGTCAAATCTCTGCCACAGTGCCCTGGTGAGGGCGTCCTTCTGTCTTCTTCATGCAAAGGCTCATCATGACATTGTCCTGCCTCTGCCATCCCAGCGACCATCTGACGGGCTCTTCAGCCCCATGGAGGTCCGAGCTAATCATCTCCCCATGTGTACCGATCCTCTGGTACCTGTCTGCCGGGTATGGTCCTACACGTCAAAAACTACGCCCTCCATGGGCTCATCAGTCCTAGAGATCATAGCAATGTAAATCATATTTCATCATTAAAGTTATCAAATATATGCATGAAATCCCTAACATATCATCTAAGAGCTCAAAGATATTATACAGATCTACTATACAAAGCTAAGGAAACCGACAGAACAACCTATTGGGCTAATACCCACAAGAGATGGAAAGTTTCCTCAGAAGATCATTCAAGCCATGTTTTATGCGGTG
>JASDQU010225694.1:0-15875 GCA_032191745.1 Picea mariana | reverse complement strand
TATTCCATGGAAGAGTCGCTTTTGAACATGACACCCTTTCACTCACCTTGTGTCTAGGTTGGAAAATCCACTTGTCTCTTGATCATACTCCTTTATAAGATTAAAAATGGGTCTGTGATCCCTGTTGTTGAGTTAGTGTTTCCAAGACAGTTGTCCTGTCGTCAATATGTTCAAAGAGATGTCCAACCCGAAAAGCCTTCTATTGCGTCGGCCATTTTTGCAGTCCTTAAAGCCTTCTATTGCATCGACCATCCCTAAGTTAGTCCTGAATCACTTGTTACTCCGATCTACTTCAAATCTTGTTACCCGTTTCATGTCATTGATGGGGGATACATTAAGGTCGTCATGTGACGAGTCTTTTCCTGTCGACTTCAACTCATTATCCAAGAATTAGACTTAGAAACTAATTGGTACCTTGGAACTTGCATGCCTCAATGGCAGGTTTCCTCGCTTTCGACAGTGGGTTTTCATTATCGACCCCTTATCGAGAGATTCTGTCGAGTGTTCGACCTCAGCACATTGATTCACATTCGTTGGATTGTACTAGTGTACCCTGGGAGTCATTGACATTAATGGTGATTTCCCTCGCACTTGTTAACGGTATACACTAATGACCGGTAATCAAGTGGTTTCTACCATGTTCGACTTCGACACATGTATTCGCATGGTTAGATTTGTACTATAGAGTGGTGGAGATGAAGACCCTGGATCTTTTCTAACAGATTCAGGTTACGTTGGAGTATTTTCGGTTTGTACTGTTGCATAGATCCACATTGCATGTCTCATGGCTATGTTCAAATTTGAGTCTTTAACACATAGATCCACAGTGTATTTTTGGTGGCTATGTTCAGATTTGAGTCATAATGGCATGGATCCACAATGTATGTTTGGTGGCCATGACCTGTCTTACTTGACATGGATCTTCGCATGTCAGCATTTATGCTTTGAGTCATTTGTATTCTAAGTATGGGAATGCCTATCTCAGTGATGATATATTATTGCACTGTATTTTCTTGTTTGTTGGCAGGTTTCCAACCGATTGTTCCTTGTTCCCTACACACACTCGACAAAGTATTTCAGCTATCACTCTGTTCTAACTTCATACTTTGGGGGGCTCTTTGTTACACATTATTTTCGTCATCCCTATGACCGTTAATGATGTAAACATGTCTGTAGTCTTCAGAGGGGTCAGTGGCTTGAGTTCCTGAAGAAAGAAGGGAGAAGAACTTTTCCTGAGAAAAGAAGTTGCATTCTCCTTTGTAAAATCCCTATTAAAGAGGATGTTCGCAGGTTGCTATATAGGCAGGGTGTGAGAATGCCTGATTCTCACAGGCTGTACCATAGCTGGGTTGAGAGAGGTTTGCAGGTTGCACTATAAGCAGGGTGCGAGAATGCTTACATGTGGGAAAAACAAGCGTTTTCTTGAATCTTCTAGAGGGAGAAACTTCCACGGTGATGTGGCATCCAAATGGTTTGGATCTTACTCGCTTTAATGATTTAGTGGGATCATCCTAACCTCCTCACCGTATCCTCTTCAACTTATAAAAAGAGAGGAGCTCTCATGGCGAAAAGGGTTGTTTTTGGCTTGGGATTGTTAGCTTGGTTAGAGTGGCTTTGAGATTTGCTTTGTCAAGATAGATTGTGAGTGGCTATCAGATCCATGGTCTCAGAATCCCTGGAGCAAGAAGTGTGTGGGGAACGAAGGACAATTGGAAGGGTCCTTACAACATCAAGGCCATGGTTGTAATCTCTCTTTCACATTTAATATGATACAATAATATGATTCTTTCCTATAAAGCTTGTTGTGTTTTATTGTATGATTCCTTGATCACATACATAGGTTTATATTGAGTTTATGCTATTACTATCACTTTGGTTAGTTGAGTTCTTTTGCAAGACCATCATTGTATGAGGGTTGGAACGGAGCTAGGATGGCGATAGCGAGAGGAAGCGGCGTTTAAATGGTATGTCGCATATCCCTCTTTAGTTAGTAAATTCAATATTTAAAACTTAAGGAAAGCGTCATGTTTTGGTGTGTTTTGTTCTAGATCTAGGTGGATCTAGGGAGATCAGCTAGTGTTCGCACCTACCGATTTATCCGATAACAGCTAGATGTTGTTATTCAATTGTACTAATGTCAATTGTGACTTCTGGTAATGTCATCCCTTGAGATTTATGCATTGTTAATGCCCATGACATTTTAAGTGGGGTATGAGCATGACTCCCCTTTTGTATAGGTAGAATTGGAACAAAAGTAGGATTGTTGGGATCCCATGGAGGGTCAATGTACTTGTTGAAGCTCACAACCACGAGTGTTGGTAGTTGTGGAGGTTTATGGTTTTATTTGTAGAATATGATAATAATTTGACTGAGTGATCCATTGTCAAGGTCAGATGCAACCCATAAGTTAGATGTTAACATTACTTTTTGGCCAAGGTAGAGCAAGACTTTTGGATCCAATTGTTCATCTTAAAAAGTAGAGAGAACATGGTTGTTGCTTTGCTCAGCATTTGAGAGTGCTATTGGAATGTTTAAAAACTTTAGCATTTGTTCATTATGTTGGGTGGCCAGTTTGTTGGTTGCAAATAAGTGCATTAAAGCATGGAAAGTACATAGCTCATCTTGAAAAAGGAAGGAGTTTTTCCTTGACATGAGAAGGTTCTATATTTTTTATGTTGTGAGGGATGTTCCTAAAGGTGACCTACGATGGGTCGTCCCCTTGTTGACGAAATATAGTTTGTGCAATGATCATTGTGTTAAAGCTACGCCAGAATGCGGATCCATGGGATGTGCTTGTATATAGTGGAATGTCCTTGACAAGTGGTAATTGGCTAAGGTTTCTAACAAGAATAATAGAGTAGCCTCCAAAAGGGGTGTTTTTATATAGAGGGAATGCTTCTCAAAGACACTCGTCAATGTGGCTGAAAAGTGTTGGCCCTATGAAGCTCATTTCGTCGATGAGAATGTATCAAATGTGGTCGAGGTCTTCTTGGAGGCTGGAAAATGAGTGTCCTTCCAACAAGAGGAAATGCAGTGTATACAAACAAGATGGAAAAAGGCTTATACCAATGTTGACTAGTACTTTCTAATGATTATGTCAATGCTAAGGAAGTTCTTAGCACATCATCTTAAGCATGTGGTGTGTTTAGTTTTTTTTAAGAGTGGATGAAGTTGTGGTTGTATAATCAAGTAATTATGTTAAATCTAATTATTGAAAAAATAATACAAAGAAAATATTTTTAAGAATTTGTTGTTAATGTATAAGATTACAAAAATAACCTCAACATTGGTTATCATAAGAAATTAAAGTCATTTAAGTAATAAGAGGGAATTGTTACAAAGCATGGACACAAGAGTGTCTTTAAGGATCTAGCTCCACTGCATCACTTCGAAGTTTCTACACTCATTCAATGCTTACTTATGTATGCATACAAAGATGGTATAACACACTTTCTAAAATGCTCTTTATTCCCTCTCATGGACATATCGGGTAGTTACTTTTTATCTCAATATATCGATTGATCTTGCAGCAATGACTAAGATCTCAAGTAACTATATGATTTGGTTTGTGTGAGGTACTATTAGGAAACATGATTTTAATGAAGGATTTTGCTTAGGCATTACTCAAAGTTCAACATTTGTAGAGGTGTTTTAACGAAGGTTTTGGAAGGAGGCACATAAAGACAAGTGTGAGTATTGCACCTAAAATTATTTTGGCCGTGACATATTGCATCACTCCAAACTTTTCTTTGTCATTGCATATATGATGAAGTTTTCTTCCCTTGCAATATGTTGCATCTTTTCAAACTTTCTTTCTCTGTGACACAACACACCACACCAAAGTGTTGCTTATTGTGACACATAACGGATAGAACATTTTTTAAAGGGGGCACATAAACACAAGTGTGCATAACGCACCTAAAATGCTTTTGGCCAAAAAATATCGCATCGATCCAAAATTTTCTTTGACATGACATATCATAGGCGATATATCTCATGTTCTCAAACCTTTTATCTCTGCGACACATCACACCACACCAAATTTTTGTTTAGTGTGATGCATAAAGAACAAAACATATTGCACCTAAAATGCTTTTGGCCACAACATATTGCATCGCTCCAAACTTCCTTTCTCACAACATATTGCATTGCATCAAAGTTTTTTCCATGTGACACATCACACTTTCTCAATCTTTCTCAGATTTTGTGCAGGTATTACTCAAAGTTCAACAATTGTTGAGGTGTTTTAATAGAGGTTTTGGAAGGGGGCACGTAAAGACAAGTGTGTGTGTGTTGCATCTAAAATTCTTTTGGCCGTGACATATCACATCACCCCAAACTTTCCTTTGTCATGACATATCACAGAGGATGAAGTTTTCTTCCCTTGCAATATATCGCATCTTCTCAAACTTTCTATATATGTGACATATCGCATTGCACCAAACTTTTGTTTCATGCGATACATAAAGGATAGACTGTATCGCACCTAAAATGTGTTTGGCAGTGACATATCACGTCACTCCAAACTTTCCTTTCTCACAACATATTGCATCACGACAAAGTTTTTTTCCATGTGACACATCACACTTTCTCAAAATTTCCCTCATCGCGACAACGATAAATTTTCTAAAAGAAATATCTTGTGATATATCGCATCTCCCCAAACTTTATATCTCTGCAACATAGCACACTACACCAAAGTTTTGCTTCGTGCGATACATAAAGGACATAACATTTTTTTAAAGGGGGTGCACAAAGACAAGTGTGTATAGTGCACGTAAAATGCTTTTGGCCACGACATATTGCATCAATCTAAAATTTTCTTTGTCATAACATATAACAAATTATAAAGTTTTCTTCCCTTGCAATATATCACATCCCCTCAAACTTTCTATCTCTGTGACATAGCGCACTGCACCAAAGTTTTGCTTCATGCGATATGCAAAGGACAAAACGTGGCAGCCTTTTCAATGGATCTTTAGCAACCTTTTTCGTGTTGAGGAAGAAATATGCATTGTTGATAGCGAGAGGACAAATGACCAGAAGTGCATGTGAATAGTTAGAAGGCCTCCAATGATTGTCTAATCGATTTGATGGCCATGAAGCGACTAAAAATATGGTGGAAGCGACTAAAAATACGGTGGAGAGCATTTTCTTCTATAAAAGGATTACATAAGGTCTAGTGCATGAGCTGAGTCTGATGCCTAAGATATCCGGTCTAGTGCCAAGGAATGGATGGCGGATGCGTGCACATGGACAATTCAGAGTATCTCAATGGTTGTTGCATGGATCTAGATAGCTAGGACGACGTAACAAGTCAAAATAAAAACATTCGCTTCATTAAGAGGTGTTATAGTGAAAGTTGTAGGTTGGGGAAAGCCTAACCCAACCACAAAGCAAGTGCTACAACTTGGCAATCCTACAGCCATTGTCACCTCGATGTAGGTCCCACACTTCAAGGGTGACTAGGTCCCTCTAGGGAGGCGATCCTGGTGACCCTAGGGGGATTGTAATGGAGATGGAGGGAAAAGGAAGTGAATCCCCTAGAGGTCAAGACTAAGTGCAATGAAAGGTGGAAACAAATGCCTTGTAAGTCAAGTAATTGTTTCCCTATAGGTATGATACTTCTCTGGATGATTGTACCTGCCCAAGACACAAGAAAAGACACTTTGCAATGATATATGTTAGTTGGATCAACAAGTTAAGCTTGTTGTCCCTAATTTGCAGCAATAGATAACAATATATATCAGAAAGTAAATGGTACTATAAGCTGCTCAATAAATGCTAAATATAAAGTAGAAAATGCAAGAGAAAGACTAGTAAATGACTAGCTAAACTCAAAATRAAAAACTAGTATTCTTAGCAAAAAARATAAGGTTGTTGYAAACACTTGTCTACAAAAAATTATATCATCCTCATGGTTGCAACTTTCAATATATTACAGMAAGAAACTCAGCCACTGAAATCCCCTCAAACTTTGCCAAAAAGTGCATTGGACCAAGGAGAATAAGTGTGCAAAGTCTGAGCAAAATCCAATGGTTGATAAGAGAGTTATTCAAGCAATGAGTTAGGGTTTCTGCAACCCTAATGGATGAAGATGTAATTCTATAACAACAAMAAGAATTAGTGGGAAAGAGGGGATGCCCTTATAGGGGAAGACTCCTCTCAATGAKGCAAACCAACTACAAGCAAGAGATATTTGAAAAGATAAGAATCCATGTTTCCCAAGGCAATGATTTTATATCTCCAATGCAAAAAGATGACTAGTGCCTTTACTATTGGGTTAATGGGGTCATGAAAAGAAAGAGCTAGAGAAGCTAACTCCTTGGGGGTGTAATCTCGTTTACTTCCCAAGGCAAGTTTCTCTAGCTAGGGTTTAGGATAAGAGGGTGTATAACCTTATACTTCTCTTAGAAAACCCTTGTTAAAGCAATAAGATGAAGTATAAAGTGATGAAGACTATGGTGGGGGTGTGTGACCTTATACATCCCACCTAGTTCCTAGCACAATAACCTTGACTTGAAAGAAATGATAGCAAGAGAGTAAAAACCATACCAATTCAAGGAAAAATGCCAAGATAATCCACCACAATAGCAAGAGACAAGCCTTCCAAGGCTAGCGCATCACTCCCATCAACCATAACATCAAGAGATAACCATAAACAAGTGCACAAGAGATAAACTTGCGAAAAGGTAGCTGACAATTTCAGACCAAGTACCTCTCACAATGAGGAAGAGTTATGATAAAAATGAGATCTTAGGATCTCTATTTATACAAAATGTAACTAACATAGTTTGTCCACATACTTTAGCGTAAAACACAAGATTAGGGGTTAATAACCCTAATCTTACCACTTTGTACAAAATAATATTAAACAATTCCTTTAAAATTTCACTTTTGCACAAATAAAACTCTAATCTAGAAGGACGTCACCCCTTTAGGGGACGTTTTGCAACTTTGAGGAAGTCGTTGGTGTTGGAGAAGCATGGGTAGGCCTCCAAAGGCCACATGTCAAGCACCTAAGCACTCTCATGATGGTGAATACCCTCTTCTCCTCAAAATTTCCATGTGTCAAAAGCGTGGCACCTCACCACCATGCCTTAGCCCCCCAATAACATGACGTCAAGCTCAAAAATATGACGTTTTTCCCCTCCTGGTCAAATCGTTTGGCAAGTCAGGGTTGGGCTATGACATCTAAGTCATCATCAGGGCATTCCAAGTCTTATTTATCTCATTTGGCATGCGGTCCCCTGACATCCAACGTGTGGGATTGTAGCCCCATGGAATCCCAAGCTAGGCTTGTTCTCCCAAAATTGTCCACCAACTAGGCCCTGCAAAGCCAAATGAGCACGCCCTGCAAGGATATCAAGTCATAACATCATGATAAGTGAATCCAATCAATAAATAAGCCATCCAAGCATGTCTATCAAAGATAACTATATCAAACAATTAACAGCTCAAAGACATTATGCGACTTGTCAAACTTGAATATGGGAGGGTTGACGAGGTGTCCTATTGGGTAGATCTTGCCCTAGGTCAAGGAGAGTTTCCAAGAGATCCCTCTCTAATCCATGTAAAGTGGATGAAGTGATCAGGTCAAGACTCAATGGGCATAGGTCTCATGACATACAAGGGGTCGTAGTGTCTCATTCATGGGTGCCTTTGTAGAGGGTGTGTGGTACCTTCGTCTGCAATGCACTTTTTCCAAGCCCATAAATTGCCTTTTATATTTATTTCTTTATTTTCTTTCAATATAGCATAATGAGAGGTTGAAGGTCATTTCCGTGGCATGGTGACCAGGTGATGGAAATGCCACCCACAAACACCTAATGGAAATGAGAAGGTTGGCTCATGATGAGACCCATTTTCTCTCAGCCATGCAACTGAGAGCCATTACTCTGGTTTGGTGACCAGATGATGGTAATGTCATACCACTAGATATTCATGGACGTGATAGGTCGACTCGTGATGAGACCTCATATCCTTCAACTAACCTTTTAAGCATTCTTTATTATATCGTGGGCCCCCTTTACTCAAAGATAAGCATTTCATTGCTTTCTTGGTTGATCCCTAGGTGAAGCATATGGAAGGTTTATATAAGGCTTTTATCTTTTACCCAACATCAACCCCTCTGGGCCTTCAGCCCCTTCTTCCCACATAATGAGGGACAACTCCTTCTTGGGTCAATACAGCCTAAAATCCCAAGAGATAAGGGAATGGAGGGGAATAATGATGGAAAGTGGTAAGTATGGTCGAGAACGGTACGATGGCTCATTAAGGGAGTTCCCAGTAGCAAACCCATTCCCAAGGAAAACCTCTTACTAGGGCATAATGTCAACTACCAAGGTGAAGCAGGGCAAAAGGCATAATGTCCAAGCATATATCATGAAATCTAGAGCAATCTAAGATACAACATAATCAAATGGATTGAATATTGAAATGATGCTCACCATAATACTGTCTTATACCTCATGGAGCATTGCCCACTGCCTTCCGGAAGCCAGCTGGTGTGGTGGATGCCATCTGCAAAATTATGACCATCTATGGTGGTGAGTGGGTTTTCCATTTTGTACAATAGGGTATTGTTGGTCATGTAGTCTCTCGGCACTCCATATCTGCAACATGAGGGCCTCGAGACATGCTCTTCTTGGTTATCCACAAAATGGGGATAAAATCTGGCTCCTACTTGGGGACATGTGCTTGTTGTAGAGTGCATGAGAACCACAACATCTCATGGTAGACCTGTGCCTGCAAGGAAACATCAAACTGTCAAGTGCAAGATGGCCTACTCATCCTTGTTCTCATATGATCATAATCCAAACCAACTAAGATAGAAAAAGAAAATTTTGATATTTTTTCAATAAATTCTAAACTAAGCATGAATCTAATAGTGTAAGTAGAGCAAAATAAAAATGAAATGCATCTAAACTAGTATGAGAAATCAAAATGCAAATGCAGGGGATCAAAATGACTTACCTACTTACCTTGGGCACATGCCCTGAGGAAGTCATGTGACCTGGATGTGACGTTGGAGAAGAGACCCATCTACTGGTAGTGGCATCTTTCTCCCGTCTAATGTTGTCAGATAGTACCTTTCTTTGTCAAACTTCTTCCTGATGATGTAAGGGCCAAGCCATGAGTTGTTGTCTTTTTGGTCATATCTAGGCTTGCCCTTTCTTTTGTCCCACATGAGCACGAGACTTCCTTCATTGAAATCAATGCAAGGTGTATTCTCATAGTCTGGAGGATCTATGTGAACTGTCTCTTTGACGATTTCTTCATGTTTCTCATCTTCTTCTTATATAATATGGATAGATCCCAGCTCCTTCCCATGGTACTTTGCAGTCTTCTTCTTATCTGTCCAGGGGAGAAACATGCCTATGGAATATTCCTGTATGAAGGGTAGATCGGATGGATCATACTCAATAACTTGTGGAGGCATATCATGGTAGTGTTCACTGACATAGCTAGGGCCCCTTAGATCCATCACGTGTGTATCTTTATTTTCCCTGTTGCGTAAGATTTGATACATGCCATCACCCATGGGAACATATGCATGTGTAAGTTTCATGCTAAGGAAAACTCCAAGGGCTGAGGACCATGTCCTCGACAAGAGCATCCCTCAGGAATCCAAAACATCGATCACCAATATGTCCATGAGGACGATGATATGTGGAAAATCTATCAAAAATACCTCAACATCTTCACACACCCCCAAGACCTCAACTCTTCTTGAATCAATACCACAAACATTGCCATAAGGTTGAGTTGTCTTAAAACCAAGTTGTTTCATTACCTTCAAGGATATGACATTTGCTAAGGCCCCTGAATCAAGCATGTAGTTGTTCAAGTGGAGACCATTAATGCCTAATGAAAGAAAGAAGGAAGGGTTCTTGCCTTTTGGTCGATCGAGATGCATAGTATTCAAAATGATGGGAGGATCCTCCTTCTTGGTTGGCACCTGTAATATCCTCAAAATTTCCCTTTTTACGAAAGGGATCTTACTCATCTCTATCACTGGGACTGTCATATTTAGTTTTCCAAAAATGTTTGCAACATCTATATTCAACTGAATGTCGTTTGTAGGAGTTGGCTTAGGAAGCAACTCACATATCGGCGGTGGAGCCACCTTTTCTGCTAATGGAAGAGGAGTATTAGGCTGTGATGGAGGGGCTGAAGCATTTTTTTCTTCTGTAGGTTAGGATTTCCCTCCTCCTTAGTTCCTTCTTCTCGTAGTCTGTCAATTTACTCAAGGCCCAGAGTCTCCCCTCTCTTTCTCCTATTCTTCTGGCTTCATTGATCTGTTCTTGAGTAATATGTTCATCGTTGAGATTGCAAATCATGAAGTTTATATCGTCAGGATAATCTTCGTCTTGTTGTGGGCACTCGTCTTCCCTATGGGGTTCTTGGCATGGGAGACACCAAGCTTCTATATCAAATTTCCCAATAGGTTTCAAAGTATCTGGGGCCTTTGCCTCTTGTTGAGGTCTTGGTTTCTAATCGGTGGCATCTCTCTGTTGTCTAGCGAACTGAGGTTTGGGAGCATATTGATTTCTTTCCGCTGTAATCATACGGTTCATAAGTTGGTTATGCACCTAAACAAACTGAGTATTCATTTGGTCTATCTTATGAGTCAAGAGAGTAATCATATTAAGAGCATTGTTGTTGGAAACCTTCGTCCTTGATTTCGTCTTGTTACGAAGGTACTGAAAAAGTTCTGTTTTTGAATCAAGGAGATTTTCTTCAATGTCGATACTGAACTCTTTAGCCTCTGGCAATGATGTGGGATTTTTATCCTTAAGAATGTATCAGAATTTTCCTTCAAAGGAATTCATGTAAAGGAGACAAATTGAAGATGTTGTAGGACGAAAATCTGTTGGAATTTGATTATACAACCTGTCAAATATGGAAATGAATTCCCTCACCGTTTCGTTCTCCTTTTTCTTTATTTGATTGAATTGAGTCCCAAGTGTCCCACCATCTACTTTTCTCGACCATCTGCTTTTGAATAAGTTGGAAAAAGCATCATAGGCCGTGATATGATTATTGGGGAGTCCTCTGAACCAATCAAGGGCTTCTTCAGGTAATGATGAAGTGAATAGTCTCATGGCCACATCTTCATGATCAATTCCTGCATTGTCCATATCCCGGCCCATGACATAAATGTGGTCTTCGAAAGTTATCACATTGTTTCCTGGGAACTTTGGCAACCACTTGTTGACTTATGTTGGCATTTTGTTAGGGTAACCTTGGATATTGGTCATGTTAAGGGGTTTGTAGAGGTCCCTTTCCCAAGGGAGAGCCATTGGAACAAGAGGGAGGGTATTATGGAAAAGGGTTTTAGCAACGGGAGACTTGAGAGGAGGCCTTCTTTGGTAAACCTTAGAAGGCTTGAACCTCCTAGGGGGGAAAGGTTTGGGGAAAGAAGGATTTTGGGAAGGTGGAGTTGCCATATCAGTTTCAAAAAGAACTGATCAAGAAAGGTGGAAAGGGAACGTCCCTCTAGTGGAGTCGCCAGGTAAGTTAAGGGAAAGGCTTTGGGATAGCTTACCAAAGTGTCGTTAGTGTATGAAGAAGATTCAAAATCTTCCTTGGCATCGACGCCAAAATGTTATAGCGCAAGTTGTAGGTTGGGAAAAGCCCAACCCAACCACAAAGTAAGTGCTACAACTTGGGAATCCTACACCCAATGGCACCTCGATGTAGGTCCCACACTTCAAGGGTGACTAGGTCACTCTGGGGAGGCGATCCCGGTGACCCTAAGGGGATTGAGATGGATATGGAGGGAAAAGGAAGTGAAGCCCCTAGAGGTCAAGACTAAGTGGAATGAAAGGTGGAAAGATATGCCTTGTAAGTCAAGTAATTGTTGACCCACATGTATGATACTTCTCCAGATGATTGTACCTCCCCGAGACACAAGAAAAGACACTTTGCAATGATATATGTTAGTTGGATCAGCAAGTTAAGCTTGTTGTCCCTAATTTGAAGTAATATATATCAACAAGAAAATGGTACTATAAGTTGATCAATAAATGCTAAAGATCAAGTAGAAAATGCAAGAGAAAGACTAGTAAATGACTAGCTAAACTAAAGATGAAAAACTAGTATTCTTAGCATAAAAGATAAGCATGTTGTAAACACTTGTCTACAACAAATTATATCATCCTTATGGCTGTAACATTCAATGTATTACAACAAAAAAATGATGCATTGAAATCCCCTCAAACTTTGTCAAAAAGTGCGTTGGACCAAGGAGAATAAGTGTGCAAAGTTTGAGCAAAATATAATGGTTGATAAGAGAGTTATTCAAGCAATAAGTTAGGGTTTCTGCAGCCCTAATAGCTGAAGATGTAATTCTATAAGAACAACAAAATGTAGTGGGAGAGAGGGGACGCCATTATAGGGGAAGACTCCTCTCAATGAGGCAAACCAACTCCAATCAAGAGAACTTTGAAAAGATAAAAATTCATGTTTCCCAATGCAATGATTTTATATCTCCAATGCAAAAAGATGACTAGTGCCTTTACTATTGGGTTAATGGGGTCATTAAAAGAAATATCTAGAGAAGCTACCTCTTTGGGGGTGTAATCCCTTTTACTTCCCAAGGCAAGTTTCTCTAGCTAGGGTTTAGGCTAAGAGGGTTTATGCCCTTATACTTCTCTTAGCAAACCCTTGTTAAAGCAATAAGATGAAGCATAAAGTGATGAAGACTATGGTGGGGATGTATGTCCTTATACCTCCCACCTAGTTCCTAGAACAATAACCTTGACTTGAAACAAATGATAGCAAGAGAGTAAAAACCATACTAATTCAAGGGAAAATGCCAAGATAATCCACCACAATAGCAAGAGACAAGCCTTCCAAGGCTAGTGCATCACTCCCATCAACCATAACATCAAGAGATAACCATAAACAAGTGCACAAGAGATAAACTTGCCAAAGGTACCTGAAAATTTCAGACCAAGTACCTCTCACATTGAGGGAGAGTTATGATAAAAATGAGATCTTATGATCTCTATTTATACAAAATGTAGCTAACATAGTTTGTCCACATACTTTAGGGTAAAACACAAGATTAGGGGTTAACAACCCTAATGTTAACCCTTTTTACAAAATAATATTAAAAAATTCCTTTAAAATTTCACTTTTGCACAAATAAAACCTTAATCTAGAAGGGCGTCACCCCTTTAGGGGACGTTTTGCCACTTTGAGGAAGTCATTGGTGTTGGAGAAGCATGGGTAGGCCTCCAAAGGCCACATGTCAAGCATCTAATCACTCTCATCATGGTGAAGACCCTCTTCTCCTAAAAACGTCCATGTGTCAAAAGAGTGGCACCTCACCACCATGCCCTAGCCCCCCAATAGCATGATGTCAAGCTAAAAAACAGGACGTTTTTACCCTCCTGGGCAAATCGTTTGGTAAGTGAGGGCTGGGCTATGTCGTCCAAGTCATCATCAGGGCCTTCCAAGTCTTATTTCTCTCATTCGACATGCGGGCCCCTAGCATCCAACTCGTGGGCCTGTAGCCCCATGGAAGCCCAAGCTAGGCTTGTTCTCCCAAAATTGTCCACCAACTAGGTCCTGCAAAGACAAATGAGCACGCCCTACAAGGATCTCAAGTCATAACATCATGATAAGTGAATGCAATCAATAAATAAGCCATCCAAGCATGTGCATCAAAGATCTCTATATCAAACAATTAACAACTCAAAGACATTATGCGAGTTGTCAAACTTAAATATGGGAGGGTTGATGAGGTGTCCTATTGGGTAGATCTTGCCCTAGGTCAAGAAGAGTTTTCAAGAGATCCCTCTCTAAGCCATGTAGAGTGGATGAAGTGGTTGGGTCGAGACTCAATGGGCATAGGGCTCATGACATACAAGGGGTCGTAGTGTCTCATTCATGGGTGCCTTTGTAGAGGGTGTGTGGTACCTTCGTCCGCAATGCACTTTTTCCAAGCCCATCCATTGTCATTTATCTTTCTTTCTTTATTTTCTTTCAATATAGCATAAGGAGAGGTTGAAGGTCACTATCCTGACATGGTGACCAGGTGATGGCAATGTCACCCACAAACACATAGTGGAAATGAGAAGGTTGGCTCGTGATGAGACCCCCTTTCTCTCAACCATGCAATTGAGAGCCATTACCCTGGTTTGGTTACCAGATGATTGTAATGTCGTACCACTAGATATTCATGGACATGATAGGTCAACTCGTTATGAGACCCCCTCCTATCCTTCATCTAACCTTTTAAGCATTCTTTATTATATTGTGGGTCCCCTTTACTCGATAATAAGTGTTTCATTACTTTCTTGGGTGATTTCTGGGCGAAGCATCTCTAATGTTTATATAAGGCTTTTATCTTTTACCCAACATCAACTCCTCTGGGCCTTCAACCCCTTCTTCCCATAGAATTAGGGACAACCCCTTCTTGGGTCAATACACCCTAAAATCCCAATATATAAGGAAATGGATGGGAACAATGATGGAAAGTGATAAGTATGGTCGGGAACGGTACGATGTCTCATTAAGGGAGTTCCCAGTAGCAAAACGATCTCCAAGGAAAATCTCTTACTAGGGCACAATGTCAATCACCAAGGTGAAGTAGGGAAAAAGGCATAATGTCCAAGCATATATCATGAAATCTAGAACAATCTACGATACAACATAATCAAATGGCTTGAATATTGAAATGATGCTCACCATAATACTGACTTGTACCTCATGGAGCAAGGCCCACTGCCTTCTGGAAGCCAGCTGGTGTGGTGGATTCTATCTGCAAAACTGTGACCATTTGTGGTGGTGAGTGGGTTTTCCATCTTGTGCAAAAGGGTACTGTTGGTCATGTAGTCTCTTGGCACTCCATATCTGCAACCTGAGGGCCTCGAGACATGATCTCCTTAGTTATCCACAAAATGGGGATCACAAGAGGTATATAAACAAAAGTGCATGCGAGCAGTTCAGAGTAGCCCAATGATCGTCTAACAAGATCAATGGTTACGACGTGATTATAGGTCACATTAAGACATCGATTGCATAAGGGAAACACCTTACGATGTAATTAGACTATAAAATAAAACATGTTTCATCGCACTACTTCAAAATGCATAACAAGACATTTACGCAAGGCAACTTTAAAAATCAAAGTGGACATAATGACAATATTCATATAAATATGATAAGGTTAGGGAATCACGTATGTGCACTATTATTTGTACCTACCTCCCTTGGATTTTGCATATTCAATCCCTGTAACCTATTGGAGGAAAGACTTTTCCAAAATAGACTTATATTGTATTAATTGAAATTTGTAATGTGTGAGCGTTACTAAAAGTAAGAGGCTTCCTTATTTATAGCAAGTAGGACTTTTCCAAACAAATTTGTTAAGTCAAATGCACAACAATCATTGAGGCCCTAGTCATTTGAAATGGTTCTTAACTTTTAGATAACTTAATAATGTGTTTTAAATTTTATCGCTTTTTACAACGTGATATTATAATTTCATAACTATAACTTCTCTCTCTCTCTCTCTCTCTCTCTCTCTCTCTCTCTCTCTCTATATATATATATATATATATATATATATATAAACAAGGGTTATGTTTTGGAGTAAGACTTAAAATTGTTTTTGATTGGCTAATGTTATATATAAAATAATAATAAATAAGGTAATAAATATAAAATACATAATAAATTATACTTTAAACAATAAACTAAAAGTCACGACTCTCCATAAAAGTCATAGGGGCCATTATATAATGGGCTCTTGTCATTGTAATATTCATCCATTGTAAAAACATTTTTTCATTATATATATATTTTACTCATTATCTTATCTCTCTGAGTTTTATGCTCAATTGGTATCATAGTTGGTC
>JASDQU010225693.1:0-17461 GCA_032191745.1 Picea mariana | reverse complement strand
TATAATATATAATTCCTCCAATAATGCCTCTCCTCCCTCCCAGAGGGTCGGAAAGGGGACATTATTGGAGGAATTATATATTATATAATTCCTCCAATAATGCCCCCCGTCCCACCCTCTATCTTTTAACACCTACCCATCCATTTTAATGAATTCCACTCATCCCACTATGCATGTCCCCTACTCATCCATTCCAAAGCCTTTGACTTATTCTAACGATAAAATCTAACTCGAAATTATTTAAAGTTTAAAAAGGAAAGATTTAAGATATTTTTAATTAGCCAATTTTATTTTATTTTTATAATTATATATTATCTTTATTTATGACTGAAAAAATAAATTTTATATTTTTAATAAAATTATAATTTTTTAAAATCATATTATCTTTTGTTAAAGAAGTTTATTTGACTATTGACTATTTCAAGAAGGGAAAAAGAAAAGGTTGATTTCCCTGCATAAAGGACGTCTTTTCTTTTATGAGATGTGATGGGAGCACCCTCTCCCCATCCAACTTTAAATTATTTAAAGTTGAAAGGAGAGGCTTTATGATATCTTTTTTTATTTTATGTTTTTTTAGATTATATTGTTTTTATTTAAAAATTTGATAAAAGAAGTTTTAAATTATTTTTAATAAAATTGTAAATTTTTATATTCTTTTAAAATTATATTTTCGTTTATAAAAAAAGTTTATTTGACTATTTTAAGTATGGACAAAGATAAGGTTGGTATTCATTAAATGCTTCTCTTACAATTATTTCTAAATTCATGATAGTAAATAAGCCAATAATTTCTCAATTCATGATAGTAAATAAACATGTAGTTGGGAAATTTTATAAGCTTGCTAGTAGGGGACAATGAAGATTCTTGAAAATACATTTAAATTTCATATTAAAAATGTAATATTTTGTTTTTCATAATTAATATTTCATTTTTATAATTAGAAATAATATAAAAAAATGAAATTCAAATTTTATAATGAAATATTATTATTAGGATAATATCGTAATTATTTGTTTTCTATGTTTTAATAATATATAAATTAAAAAATATTTTAGATTACAATGTAAAGAAACAAAAATTGTCAAATTAGTTGGGAAACACATGTTGAATAATAAAACTTAATATAACTAAATGCATAAGTAATGAATATTTTTTGTCAAAAGATAATAATTGAGAAATATTTGTTATTCAAAATATATAATGAACCATAAGCTTAATGGAACTATAATATTCATAAATATAATATAAATATAATAAATATATTATAAATATAATAATAAATAATATATTAGATAATAAATATAATAATGCATAATAATAAATACCGAGAACAATTTTTTATATTTAAATGTGGTGATTGGTGAAATTTATTGATTATGTAATTAATTCTACATATTAAAAGACGTGAAGGGAGCAATAACACTTCAATTCTATCAACCAATTATAAATGAGAAACACAAATATTTTTATTATATCCAAAACTATATATTTGTTTTCCTATGTTAAACATTACATTGCATACACAAATTTATGGTAAAAGACAAACTAATGTCACATCAAAAGCAAAAGTCCCATGGCATGAGACTAATAATGATACATTTTAAATATTATTTCAATAAAATTGAAGGTTAATCCAAAGTTTCTCCTAGTGCAACTACATTATCGAAATTACTAATTTAATTTGTACTAATAATTATATGAATATATTTAACATAATATTGAAACTTTCATATCCATAAAAAATTAATTAAAGAATGAGAATCAAAATTGAAAATACATATATAAAATTTTAATATCTTTTTAAAATTAAACTTTACATATATAAACTTCAAACATCTTTGTAAATTTGAAATATTATTCTTGTTTTGATTGGAAAAAACTAAATAATACTACTCTTGTAATATGAAAATACAATAAAAGTCACTGATATAGTTGGTTGATAGCAACAACAAACTAGAGCAAATGCTTGCCATGGATAGTGTATTGATTTATTCGATTTTCATGTTTACACTAGGTTTGAAGAAAAACATACATGCATTAAAAGTTTTTCATATCCAGAACTATAAAGTGAGTAGTGTTAAATCTTTTTACTTAAATAATTTTTAAAATAATATTTAGTGTAGTTTAGTCTTTGTTTTATAGTAATATTTTAAATAAATATAATGAAAATATTTCTAATAAATTATGTATTTGTAATAATGGAATAAAAATATTTATATTAATTTAATATAATTTTAATTTAAAGCTCTCTATTTCGGAAACTAGTTCTTAAGCTTTCATTTCCTTGATGTTGAAGCTCTCAAGTTCCCAAAAGAGTTTCCAAGCTCCTTGAACATCAAGAACTAGTTTGAGAGATGTTGGAAATGCTCTCGTAGTCTAACTGTTCTACCTTTTGGGAGTTTTCAACGACTTATTTTGTTTGATTTTGCTCTAAATCCGGTGAGGAATGGTTGGATCTGCAGATTTGAGTGGCCAAATTTGTATAATCCAAGTGCCTCGAGGGTTTTTCAGCAAGCTGAATCCATTTATGCAGTCAGAAATGCAATTTAAATAACAAAAAATAATGATTTTGTCCAAATTTACATCGTCTGTTTCCTGCCAAAAAACTCAAAAAATGAAACGTTTAACCAACACCAAGAAAAAATAATAATATAAATAAACTTCCAAAAATATTACTATATTAATATAATATAATAATGGCTTGTCCAAGTGTCATATTTATCCATTTAGGTTAAAAACCTCAATTTGTTATATAGGTAACTTGATTCATTTTCTAATTATTGTACCGCTACGTGCTCGAGCGCCTTCATCCAAAATTGCATTCCTCATTTTATTAGTGAAGCATTTTATTTGGGAAGTTAAACGAGGGAAAAAAAGAATGATCTCCATATAAATTGAATATGAATACGAGAACGTAATTATTGACCCTTCAGTTGACCAAGGGAATAGCAGCTCGGGTCCTTTTGATGTTTGTTAGTAAATTAACTCAAAAGAACACACTATTTTCTAGTGTTGGCTAGTTGATAGTGTAAAATACCTCACTATTTTCTGATGAATATGATGGCCCCATAGAGAATACACGTTTATAAAAGGGTTAAGAAACTTAAAAAAAAATTGAACAATGACGAACATTTGAAAACCAGTAGAGTTTTATTATTACATGTAATATCTTATTAGTAGAGTTTTATTATTACATGTAATATCTTATTAATAGTGTAATATTTTATTCTTTTTATTAGTTTTTGTATTTTTTTATATTGATTGAGAGATGTGATTCACAACAACATATAAGCTTCAATATATTATTATTATTATGCTAACAAGGACAGGTGCAAGAGAGATGCTTCCTATTAACATAATAATTGATTAGTTGCAATGTGATATATTTAAAATTTATGCATTTTGAAATTATTTTTACTAGAATTCTCACATGAAAAATAAAGTTTTTCAAATTCAATTATTTTAACTTTTAACGTGAAATCAAATTATCTTTATAATTTTTTTTTTCTCAAAGCTTATTTTATATATTAAATCATTTATTTTTTTATTTTTTAATATCTCTCTATATCAAGAAAAATATTTTAACACTCAACCTACCCATTGCAACTAACTGCACTCATTCCAATATGCTTATCTACCCATTCCCACTAGCTTCACTCATTCCAATATACTTTGACTTACTCTAATGATTAAATCCAACTCTAAAGTTTGGAAAAAGTTTAAAATATATATTTTTTATTTTTATTTTTTTTATAATTTTATTATTTTTATTTAGAAATTTTTTTTTAAATATATATATTTTTATAATTCTATTATTTTTATTTAGAATGAAATAAAAAAACTATAAAAATTCTAAATAATTTTAATAAATTAACAATTATTATTTTTTTTTTAATTGATTATTTCAACAAAAAAAAATATAAAGTTATGCATAAAGAACTTCTTTACTTTTATGTGATGGGAACAACGGCTCCACCCCTTCTAACAAGCTCCACTCATCCCCGTAAATAGGTCCCCTCGTCCTCCTCCATTTCAATACCTTGGACTTAATAAAATCTATATCTAAATTATTTAAAGTCTTAGACTTCATAAAATCTAATTTTAAATTATTTAAAGTTGAAAGAGGAGGTTTTTCGAATATTTTAAATATAAATATAAATTTTATTTTGAAAAGAAAAAATTTTAAAATTTTAAATATAATTAAATATTTTATTTTTTATTTTTAAGATATTGTTTTTATAAGAAGTGTTTAAGATTGTCTAAGATGTTATCATTTCTAAGAATCATGCATAAATAAGTCAAAGGGACTTTTACCTTCACACTTAGAATAGAAAGATAATTCTGAGATGTTATTGCAAGCCAATTGTAAAGGGAGTTGTTGATATGATATATATGCAAATAGGGAGCTTTATATCAATACCTAGAAATGACCATGTATATGCTATTACAAACCAATTGTAAATGGAATTGTTGATATGACATATTTGCAAATAAGGAGCTTCCCCTCCACACCTAGAAATGACATAAAGGTTAGTGGAGAGATAATTCTCAGATGTTATTGCAAACCAATTGTAAAGAGAGTTGTTGATATGACATATTTGCAAATAGAAATTTGAACTTATTGTTGAGCATACCATACCATATGTATTGGAAGTTTCCACTAAAGGGGTGGATGAGTGAATGGGAATTTTTCTTTCAATTTATATTATCATAATTTTATGTTAAAGTAAAAATAGTTTTTATTCCGACCATTAATTGAATAGCTAAGGAATATTTACTTGATTAAATTTATTAAAAAAATCAATATATTGATGTGAATCAATTACTATTGTCTTTGTCCAAAGTAGGTAGACACTAATACAGAGGAAGACTTTATTATTCCACATAAATAAATAAAGAAGAAAAAAAAAGGTTCTTTTACATTGTCTCTCCAACTTAGATAGAAACTAATAAAGGAGGAAGACTTTATTATTCCACATAAATAAAGAAAGGAAGAAAAAAAAAGAAGAAGATTCTTTTACATTTGAATCCAAGTCTAGGTCGGTTCAAAAGTACGTAGAGACTAATAAAAAGGAGAATGGCTTTATTATTACAATGAAGAAAGGATAAGAAAGATAAGGTTGTTTTATATTTAAATTCAAGGTTTAGGAGTCTGTATTATTAGTCCCTCTCAAATCAAATCATGAGTATATTTTTAATTTTTAAATCAAAGTGATTTGATTTTTCATTAATTGTTTTTTCCCTCATTTTTTTTATAATGTTCTTTATGTTTTGAAAAATAATATATTAAACCAAGTTTTTTCATAAGTAAAAATAAATTTTAAATTTTAAATATTTAATTTTTTTAATGTTGAAAGACACCATTGATGAAACATAAATCTGCATTTTAATTGTCATAGAAAAAAATTAAAATAAAATATTTCTACATAGCCACATTACTCATGGCTTTAAATACATAGGATGTTGCCTTGAATGAAGACTGTATGAGTGTATTGTGGTAGAATCCCAAGGTATAATGTATAATGTCAAGTCATCTAAACAGATCAAAATGTTAGATATGCCATTCAATTCCCTCAAGAGGCAGTTGGTTGTGCATTTACATGATATACTCAGTAAGCAGTTGTTTGGGAAAGTTTCCAGCAACATAAATGACATTCCAAAGGAGAATTCACTTCTGTGAATGGTGTTCTGGAAGATAGTTCAACTTTTGTGAATCGTGTTGTAGAAAAGACTTTTTTTTAAAGTTTACTTATAAATCTTATTTAACATAATATTTAAAAATTTAAAATATTTTTGTAAATTTAGAATTTTATGAAATCATTTTGCGATTGGTGGACAAGCACATATATGGGATGTAAATCCCTAAGAGTGCAAGTGTATTTGTCAAAAAATAAAAATAAAATAAGAAATAGCATATTTCAAAATTAGTTGAGGTTGTCACATTTTCAAAGACCATAAATAAGGTTCACATGTGATAGAATTTTGTGTGTGGCGGGATGGGTATCCTCCAAGTACATGTGGTAGAAGGTTGTATGTGATAGGATGTGTAGCCTCTATACTCTGGACTACTTCGAGCTACATAATTTCTATTCCCTCCATTTTCCAACAAATGTTTTATATAGCTCATATAACCTCTTCAAGGTTATGGATTTCATAAAATCATGGATATAAAAAAATACTTATAATAGGAAGATAGGGCATAGGTGGGTTGTTGTTAGTATCATGTTCTTTGGTATGGGCCTTGATCAACCAAGGTATGGGAAACACTGACAGGTGGTTGAAATAATAACTATATAGAATTTCCCTTTATGGCAGATTTCAATGGTTAAATAGTATTTTTGTCGAATGCCAGTTATCTTCGTAACCTATGTAATTCATGAGGAGTTGTGGATGGTTTTCAACTATGGCTACATAAAGCACTAAAACTCATCTTATTGTGGGTAAATTTTCTCATCTTGAAGTAGCTAGATAAATTAGTTTTCTTTTGT
Source organism: Picea mariana (assembly GCA_032191745.1). Classification (NCBI taxonomy): domain Eukaryota; kingdom Viridiplantae; phylum Streptophyta; class Pinopsida; order Pinales; family Pinaceae; genus Picea; species Picea mariana. The sequence goes on along the minus strand of JASDQU010225693.1, from coordinate 10,973 downwards.
TTTATATTAGATTTAGAGTTAATTAGAATTATTTGGGGGAAAATCTATTGTCTTTCCCCTTTTCTTCTTTTAATTCTTAGTGGAAACCAGACCCACATATTGGTTGGAAACGCTACCCCAAACAAGAGTAGGTCTGACTGGGACCTACCATTGAGCATTCTCTCTTACCTGATTGACAAGCCATTTGGACCTATCAACACCATGTTATCTGTAAAGAGGACATGTAAACATGAAATAAATGAGGGCATAAAATCAAATATTTTTTCTACACCGACATCTTAGTGGAAAAATATTTTATTTTATGCTCTCATTTGTTTTATGTTTACATGTCCTCTTTATAGATAACATGGCGTTGACGAGTCCAAATGGCCTGTCAAGTAGGTAAGGGAGAATGCTCGATGGCAGGTCCCAATCAAACCTAATCTCAGTTGGGGTATCATTTCCAACCAGTATGTGGGTCTGGTTGAAATTAAGAATTAAAAGAAGAAAAAGGGAAAGACAATAGATTGCCCCCCAAATAATTCTAATTAACTCTAAATCTAATATAAAACAAAATAAAACTAATCAATCTAGCTACTTCTAACCTATCTTGCAAGAGCAAGACTAATAAAAATGAATAAAATTAATGATAGAGTTATTGAAAGAAAAAATAATTCATGTCGATCAAAAACACATTAACATAATGAAATTGCATATTTGATCACAATTGACTATAGATTAAACCTGTAACATTACTATTGTATTCATTGGAAATCATAATAGTATGAGTAATTCCAAACATAACACATAGAAATAATTCATATGAAAAGCATCTAGAAAAAACCCACAAGAAACATATTAATAGAAGAGTCTCTAATACGTTCGACAACAGCTATGATCCCAAATGTGCTCTGCTTATTATTTGTAAAGAGATAATAGTATCATCCATATGTACAATCTGCAAAAGTCATTTCTTACATTCAATGGTATTCCTTTTATAAAACAAGGAATACCTTTCGCCTTATGTAACAACCAACAATTATTATCTCTTCAACTTGCTTATTTTTTCATTAAATGACTCAAATTGCTCACACAATTTTGCAAATGAATATACATGCAACATAAACAAAAGTTATAAAGACTCCTAAGTAGTTAATCTCACTCCAAGGTTGTTCATGAGTGATATTTATTAAAATATATCATTGACTCTGCTAGGTTGTTCCCTCCTTTATTCTTCAAATTTTCCTCTGCATTTTTGGTGTCAATATGGTGGATTAGAGTCTTTCATATTCTTGATCTCTTATTTAGATTTCTAACATGCTCTTACAAGCATGATTTTGTTTTCTAGAACTCAAGTTATGGTTTCCTAAACATTGCAGAGTTTATTCCCTTCAAATTCATGGCCCTTTGTTCTTTGGATTTTTTCGTCACTGATCCTTATTGAATTCCTCTTCCAACATGTTATCCTGCTCGATAGATTTCCAATGGAATATATTGGGCTTGATTTGGACCCCAAAAGCTCAATATATGGTTTCCTAAAGTCAGTGCTCAACAACCATTGATTTGCTCACAGGGAGATCTCGGTCATTGATCTTCAACTATAAAAGAAATATCCCACATGCATCAGGTCTATTGAAACTTCATGGTATATATTGTTTCCCCTCCCTAATTTGGTTTGTGTGTGAAACTAGAGTTGGTATAGAACCTAGGATCTGCATAGAAATTTTGGTTGTAAACCGTAGTAAAATAAAATAATAAAGAAATTAAAATTAAAATCTTCATGCAAAGTCAAAATTAAATTAAATTTAAATAACCCAAACTTCAAAAATCCAGATAAATCTAACCAAGATAATAAAAATAACCAAAACCCAAGAATTCCCAATAAATCCAACCAACATAATAATAAAATAATACATTGACATTATATCCTAAGGTTTGCGGGTGTGTAGGGTCTGATTAGTGTTGCAAGTAAATCCTTCATGATAAAACCCTGTAACATGTCCTAAGGGGATTGTGGACTTTTTGTTCACTCATAGATGGGAAGGAAATAAGGAGGGCGATGAGAGATAGGGTTTGAAGGACTGCATGCTTCTAACCTTGCTACAACCAGGTTTTCTCCTCGCAAAGAGACAAAGACAACAACACCAAGGGTGTGCTTGACCCGGAAACATGGACCTAGAGGGGCGGCTGCAAACCCCCTCATATCGGAATGTAGAAGAAAATGAGAAAGAAGGAATCTGAGCCAGGCGACCACCATTTGAGCCATCGCCTCACCTTCGTGAATGATTCCTGCAGGATGAATAAAGCTCCAAAAAAATATGGAGGTGGAAGTTGAACCATCTCATCCAAAGGAATCTCACAACTAGGAGCCAGGGAAATGCATCCCCCAGGAAACTAAAGCACCAAGAGATGTGATTAGTTCTACTAGAGTTGGAGAACACACCCAGTTCATGAAGGACCATGCCCTAATTGGGAAATGTTTAGGGTTATGGCCCTCTGAAAGAGACCTCATGCGATGGATCAAAACATGGTGGAACCCAAAATGGGACTAGAAGCTCCAGCTCGATTCGAAAGGATTTTTCACAATCACTTTCTATAATCATGAAGACAAAGATCACGTCTTTGAAAATGGCCCATGCATTTTAAATATTATTTCAATAAAATTGAAGGTCAATCCAGGACAAAGTTGCTCCTACTGCAACAAATACAATATGAAAATTACTAATTTAATTTGTACTAATAATTATATGAATATACTTAACATAATATTGAAACTTTAATATCCATAAAAATTCGATTAAAAAATGAGAAACAAAATTGAAAATAAATATATAAAATTTTAATATCTTTTTAAAATTAAATTTTACATTTATAAACTTAAAAAACATTTGTAAATTTGTAGTATTATTCTTGTTTTGATTGGAAAAAGCTAAATAGTACTAATGATGATGATTAATGTCCACTAAGACTGAATTGGTCTATCGGACCTTAAGAGTGTAAGTGATTACTTGCGATTCTTTAGAATTTTGCTTATGTGCTCAAAAAGCATTAAGAGAAGCTTTCCAAGATCACCATAGTTTTGTTGAGTTAAGAGGTTAGGAAGGTTGGTAGTGTGAAAAATATTTTGAAAATGAGATCTAATCTGGGTATATTCTAGACAATCTAAGAGAAAGTGTTTTTCATCTTCAACCTTCTTAGTGTCACAAAGGTGACACACTCTTTCATCCCATGGCATTTTAGGAATTGACCAACGCCCAATTCCACTATGGAGCTTCGTAGAATTTGTTCTTCTCTTAGCAATGTTTATTTTTTTCTTTACACTTGGAAAACATATAGATAATTTTGATCTTCTAGATTAGGGTTGATTACATCTTTATAATACCTTAATTTTATTTTTCCCTCTAACTCTTTATCACATCACATTTTCTCCTTAAATTTTGATTAGACAATTTTTTTAATAGTATCTTTATTCTGCAAAATGGTGTCTTCCATGATTCCCCAATAATTTAGCCAAGACCAGGCATCTTTATACCATCTTCTCTTGAGTCGATGGTGGTTACGACTCAATTTTGAAGCAATTTTAGGAAGCCTTTTTTCTTCCATGTTGTTTAAGTTGTTCTTATACATTAGGTATCTAGTCATAACCGTGATCTCAATGGGGGAGAGGCTTGTTTCTAAGAGGAGGATGGGATTGGGCATATTTCCTTTAATTTTGAGATTATAGGTTATAAAATTCTTTTGTATTTGATCTATCTTTCTCCAAGATTCACGAGAGATACTACAACCCCAGAATTCACATCCATAAAGAATAACAGGTGTAACAAGAGTCTCAAAGAGGAGTTTCTTCTTAGCCCAACTCCAAAGATCAACTAATTTATAATTGTTTTCAAGCCCATAATAAGCTTTCCATCCCCCAATAATCCTCTTCTCAATGCTATAATTCTAGTTGAGCTTGTGGTGAATATCAATTCCAAGATATTTGTATGAAGTCACTTCCTCCAATTTGTTGTTGTCATATACAAAGGTATCATAAGTGATCTTATTGGATTTAATAATCATGACCTTAGTCTTATCAGTATTAACAGTCATACCCATATTGGAGAAAACATCCTTGAGGATTATTAGTTAGTTTTCAAGATCATGGGGACTCATTGCCATAAGAACAATATCATCGACATAAAAAAGAATATTGATGACTATGCCAGTGAGATTAGGGCCGACACAACATGATTTTTCCAAGCAATCTTCTAACTTGTCAATGTATATGCCAAAAAGGGTAGGGGACAAGGGACAACCTTGTTTGACTCCAATATTGTAGTTAATCTCTTTTGACCAACCTTTAGTGTTTTTAAAATTAACAATAACATTCTCATACATCCTTATTGCAGCAACCCTCAACTTAAGCGACACTTTTATCTCTTCCAACCTATTCCAAAGGTTTTTCCTAGGAACCATGTCAAAATATTTTCTAAAGTCAATAAAACAACAAAAAATATTGGTTTTAGTATTGCAGAAATCCTCTACAATAATACTAAAGGTAACAATATGGTCCACAGTTGAATGATATATCCTAAGCCCGGCCTGGCCTTTAGCTCTTTTACCGTGACTTTCTATCCAAAGGATAATCTTCTTTTTCAAAATAATTCCATAAAGATTGGATAAAATTGGGCTAATCATAATGGTCCTATAATTAGAGGGAATGTTTCTATGCCCATTTTTAAAAATAGGAACAATGAAGCTTTGCATCTAGGGTTTAGGGAAGCCCTACTTGACTGCTAAATTGAAGAGCTTGTGTATGTGAGGGATAAGGATAGGCCCTCCGATTTTAAAAATTTCAACTTGGTAGCCTTCAATGTCCTTAGCTTTCCCATTTGCAAGCCGCTTAACCCCGAATTCTATGTCATCTACAGAAAAAACTTCATCCTTTGTCGGGACAATAGGAATGGTGTCCATGGCATTAGGGAACTCGTAAAGACTTTTAAGGTAGGAATTCCAGTCCCTTAAGGGAACCCTATTATTTTCTTTAGTATTGCGGTTTAGAATTTGGCTCCAGAACTTCTTAGGATCTAGCTTATATAGTTGTGAAAGTTGCTCTTGCCTTTTATTGATATAATACCTTTTTTTTCCTTTTAATTAGGGATTTGTACATATTGATCTTATCAATTTTTAAGGACTCATTAGAAGCATCCCTAATGGATTTCCTAGAAATTTTACATTCTTTATCATACCAAGGGTTGGTCGTTCTATTATTCTTTTTATAGGACACCTCGAAAGAGAACTTGTTAATAGAAGTATAAAGGGTAGTTGTAAAATTATGATAGAGTTCTTCAATGTTGTCCTTATAAGTTAGGAGATTTAATTTACTATTTAAATCCTTTAAGAAAAGGTCAACTTTACTTTTGTCAAACTGCAACTTCCTTTGATTATCAAAATTCTCTTCAATGGTGCTCTTGTGCATGGAAAAGTTTAGAGTTAGGGTTAAACGTTTATGATCAGAGTTGGGCTTATGGTCATTTAAAAGGTCAAAAGTTGCTATTTGGTTGGAAACAGGGATATCATATATCACATAGTCTACGACACTACTACCTAGCCCATGAATACAGGTCATTTGGTTGGCGTTTGTCCACTTCATTACTCCATTGCAAATTATTAGGTCTTGAGAGCTGCAAAGCTTGACCAACTTAGTACCAAACAAATTATCAATTAGGTCTTCAGATCTTCTTTTGTAGCTATTAGATAAAACAAGGTCCTCATCTAGCCATAAAGGATTATGGTTTGAATCAATACTTAAAAGAGTAGCTTGTTTAGTTGCAGTCCTAGCATTAAAGTTTCCTAGCAGGAGGATATTACCTTCATTTTTCAAACTATAAATATCTTGTTCTAAATTATTATAGGGAAAATTGTTATCTAGATTGTTTTTCTTATAAAAAGTAGAATTAATAGGTGAAAAATATCAAATTTCTATATACATCTTCTTAGTATTGGTGTTTTAAATTTCTATCCAAATGTACCGATTGAGAGGGTTGATCTTATGAAGTTGAATGTGAGGATAAATGTTCTTTCTAATATAACAACCTATGCCTCCTATCCCTCTACGGTGGGATTTTTTGTTCCATGCCGACCACAACACAAATCCTTCTATGTTAGGGACCTTATACTCCTCATGCTCCCAAGTTTCAACTAGACAAACAATATCAATATCACCCAGGATCCAACTTATCATAGGACCTTTATGCCATGGAAAGCCACGACAGTTCCAAAAAAGGATCCTGAGTGTCCCAAATTCCTATTTATTATTATCCTTCTAGTCTCTATCCCTAACAATAGCTTTTTGATTTCTAATTATTGCCCATTTTCTTTCTTTCCTGGCTTCTTTTACCTTTTGAACTTCCTTCCTTAATTCAGCGCGGTCTTCAGGAATGAGGTCTTCATTTATAAATATTCCTGACCCTTTTAATATCAGAGAGTTACTGGGTATGCTATATTTATGGTCATTACAACTTACTTTGACACAGATCAACCTATCTTTGTGATCAATTATTTTTCCTAGCCTCTTTGCTTCTATGAGGTAAGTTGTATCAATTTGTGATTTATTATTTAATTCTTCTTTTACTATTGCTAGCATATCCTCCTCATGTTGTTCTTTTATACCAAAAATTATGAGTTTCAAGGCTCTTTTGTTACGCTCATGGTCCAATTCGATTAGCTTATTCATTTCACCTCATTTCACATGTCTAGGTGCTCAACCGATTGAAGAAGACAAAAATAATTTACGAACACACGCCCAAGTGGAACTAAAAATTATTCAAAATTGCAGAGAGCATTCCAAAAACCACAGAGAAGAAATAATTTACGAACACGTGCCCAAGTGGAAATAAAAATTATTCAAAATTGCAGAGAGCATTCCAAAAACCGCAGAGAAGTTCCCCTTACCCATAGAAACTAAAGAGATTGTTCTCGTAAAAAAGGGTAAAAACCACAAAGAAGTACTATTCCCATTCAAAACCGTAGAGATATAATGTTCAAAATAAAATATCTCCCTCAAAACCACGGAGAAGTATTATTCCCGTTCAAAACCGCACATATATAATGTTAGAAATAACATATCTCCTTCAAAACCGCAAAGAAGTATTATTTCCGTTCAAAACGATAGAGAAATAAAACATCTACTCTTTTAATATGAAAATACAATAAAAGTCAATGATATAGATGGTTGATAGAAACAACAAACTAGAACAAATGCTTGCCATGGATAGGGTATTGATTTATAAAATATCTACTCTTGTAGTAAGAAAATACAATAAAAGTCAATGATATAGTTGGTTTATAGAAACAACAAACTAGAGCAAATGCTTGCCATGGATAGGGTATTGATTTATTCAATTTTCATGTTTACTATGGGCTTGAAGAAAAACATACATGCATTAAAAAATTTTCATATCCAGAACTATAAAGTGAGTAGTATTAAGTTTTTTTACTTAAATAATTTTTAAAATAATATTTAGTGTACTTTAGTCTTTGTTTTATAGTGATATTTTAAATAAATACAATAAAAATATTTGTAATAAATTATGTATTTGTAATAATGGAATAAAAATATTTACATTTTAGTTTAATATAGTTTTAATTTAAAGCTCTCTATTTCAGAAACTAGTTCCTAAGCTCCCATTTTCTTGATGTTGAAGCTCCCATAAAGCTCCCAAGTTCCCAAAAGAGTTCCCAACCAATTGAGGATGTTTCGTACTAGTTCCTAAGTTCTCTAAATGTCAGAAACAAGTTTCAGAGATACTGGAAATGCCGAGAGCGATTCCCATGCTACTATAATTATTTCATTAAGGAAGCTCAATAAAAAAATATTATTATTAGGATAATATAGTAATTACTTGTTTTAATTATTTCATTAAGGAATCTAGTAAAGAAAAAATAGTAATATAAATAAAACTTCCAGAAATATTGCTCTTAGTAAGGTATAGTGATGACTTCCATTCATCATTTTATGAGTGAAGTATTTTATTTGGGAAGTTATAAGAGGGAAAAAAAGAATGAACTCCATATAAATTGAATATGAATAAGAGAACGTAATTAATTTTATGTTTGTTAATAAATTAACTCAAATAAGAATAGGCTTTGTATTGGCTAGATGATAGTGTAAAAGACCACACTATTTTATGATGAATATGATGGTCGAGACAGAATACACGTTTATAAAACGGTTAAGAAACTCAATTAAAAAAAATTGAATATTTGAAAACGAGTAGAGCTTTATTATTATATGTAATATCTTATTAATATTATTATATGTAATATCTTATTAATAGTGTAATATTTTATTTTTTTATTATTGTTTGTATTTTTCCATATTGATTGAGAGATGTGATCCACAATAATATATAAGTTTTAATATATTATTATCTTTATATTAATGGGGACAATCACAAGGGAGCTATACTTCCTATTAATATAATGATTGATTAGTTGCAATGTGAATATGTTTAAAATCTATGCACTTTGAAATTATTTTTACTAGAATTTTCTCATGAAAAATAAAGTTTTTCAAATTCAATCATTTTAACTTTTAACTTTTAATGTGAAATCAAATTATCTTTACAAATATTTTTTTCTCAAAACTTATTTTATATATTAAATTAATTTTTTTAATTTTTTAATATATCTCTATATCGAAGAAAATATTTTAACACTCAAACTACCCATTCCAACTAGCTACACTCATTCCAATATGTTTATCTACCCATTCCAACTACACTCATTCCAATATGCTTTGACTTATTCTAATGATAAAATCCAACTCTAAAGTGAAAAAAAATTAAAATATTTTTTTTTTAATTATAAATTTTTCTTTTTATAATTCTAATAGAATGAAATAAAAGGATTATAAAAATTTTAAATACACATATTATAAATAATTTTAATAAAATAATAATTAAAAATAAATAAATAAATCACATATATATATTTTAAAGAATTTATTTCACTATTTCGACAAAGAAAAAAAATAAGGTTGGTCCATGCATAAAGAACTTCTTTACTTTTATGTGATGGGAGCACTAGCTCCACCTCTTCTAACAAGTTCCACTCATCCCTCGTCCTACTCCATTTTAATGCCTGCACTTAATAAAATCTAAATCTAAATTATTTCAAGTCTTAGACTTCATAAAATCGAAGTTTAAATTATTTAAAGTTGAAAGAGGAGGTTTTTCAAATATTTTAAATACAATTATAAATTTTATTTTGAAAACAAAATTTTAAAACATTTTTAATATAATTAAATATTTTTTTATTTTTAAGATATTGTTTTTAAAAGACGTGTTTAAGATTGATGGAGATGTTATTATTTCTAAGAATCATGAGTACATAAGTCAAAGGGACTTTCACCTACACATTTAGAATGGAGGGATAATTCTCAGATGTTATTGCAAGCTAATTGTAAAGGGAGTTGTTGAAATGACATATTTGCAAATAGGGAGCTTTACCTCTACATCTAGAAATGACATAAAGATAAATAGAGGGATGATTCTCGTATATGTTATTGCAAGCTAATTGTAAAGGAAGTTGTTGATATGACATATTTGCAAATAAGGAGCTTCACCTCCACACCTAAAATTGACATAAAGGTCAGTGGAGGGATAATTCTAAGATGTTATTGCAAGCCATTGTAAAGGGAGTTGTTGATATGACATATTTGTAAATATGGAGCTTCACCTACACACTTAGAAACAACATAAGGATCAATCGAGAGATTATTCTCAGTTGTTATTGCAAGCCAATTGTAAATGAAATTGTTAATATGACATATTTGCAAATAAAGAGCTTCCCCTCCACACCTAGAAATGACATAAAGGTTAGTGGAGAGATAATTCTCAGATGTTATTGCAAGCTAGTTGTAAAAAGAATTGTTGATATAACATATTTGCAAATATAAATTTAAACTTATTGTTGAGCACACCATACCATATGTATTGGAAGTTTCGACTAAAGAGGTGGATGAGTCAATGAGAATTTTTCTTTCAATTTATATTATCATTTATATTATCATGTTCTTTTTATATGTTAAAGTAAAAATATTTTTATTCCGACCATTATTTGAATAGTGAAGGAAGATTTACTTGATTGTATTTATTAAAAAAATCAATATATTGATGTGAATTAATTACTATTATATTTGTCCAAAGTAGATAGAGACTAATAAACTAGAAAGACTTTATTATTCCACATAAATAAAGAAAGAAGGGAAAAAAAGTTCTTTTACATTGTCTTTGTCCAATGTAGGTAAAGACTAATAAAGAAGGAAAAATTATTCCACATAAATAAAGAAAAGAGGGGAAAAAAAAGTTGTTTTACATTACGTGCATTGTCTTTGTCCAACATAAGTAAAGACTAATAAAGGAGGAACACTTCATTATTCCACATAAATAAAGAAAAGAGGGAAAAAAAAAGTTCTTTTACATTTGAATCCAAGTCCTTGTTAAAAGTAGGTAGAGACTAATAAAAAGGAGAAGGGCTTTATTATTCCTCATGAATGAAGAAAGGATAAGAAATATAAGGATGTTTTATATTTAAATTCAAGGTTTAGGAGTATATATTATTAGTCTTTGTGAGAGTATATTTTTAATTTTTAACTCAAAGTGACTTGATTTTGTATTAGTTTATTTTTTTCCCTCAATTTTTTATAATGTTCTCTTATGTTTTGAAAAATAATATATTAAATTAAATTTGTTCATACTTAAAAATTAATTGTAACTTTTAAACATTTAATTTTCTCAATGTTGAAAGACATCATTGATGAAACATAAATCTGCATTCTAATTGTCATAGAAAAAATTAAAAAAAAAATATTTCTACATAGTCATATTACTCATGGTTTTAAAATGTTCTCTTATGTTTTGAAAAATAATATATTAAACTAAGTTTGTTCATACTTAAAAATAAATTTTAAATTTTAAACATTTAATTTTCTCAATGTTGAAAGACATTGA
>JASDQU010225691.1:17340-34802 GCA_032191745.1 Picea mariana | reverse complement strand
AAAGGTAGTAGTAGATTTTGACCTATTACCAATCAAAGAAGCATTAATAACATATTGCTTCTTAGCAAATTTATTCCTAGAATCTACATTTTGAACAACTTTTTCCTTTTCCTTGCTTTCTCCTACATTGGTATCTCTGCTTTTACTTGAAAATGATCCATGGAGAGTGTTAATGAAATTTCTTGTATTTTTGGTAACTTTAAAAGCTCAAACAGGGAAATGTTAGCTTTAGTTTTCTTTAAATATTCAATAAAATCATACTCCAGGTTATTAAACACAGAGGAAGATGAGTACCTTATGCCAATGGAAGTGGACTTTTGAGATGTTGATGTTTTCTTAGCAAGCTCAGGAGTAGAAGGAGAATTGAATGTTGAATCTTTGCTTTTATTTCTAGTGTTGTAGGAATTTTGAGACATTTGGATTTATTCCACATCTTCATCTTCCTCTTCTCAAAATAAGTTGTAATAAACATCCCAAAATGAATGAACTTATTGTCTATAGGTTTCTTCTGCATCCCCAAATTGGTCTTCCTTTTTTGTTTCCTCTTCCCCTTCTTCCTAATCATTCCCATCAGAAGAGGCCTCACCACCAGAGGATAAAGCTTTAAACATATTTATGAATTCTTCCATATTAATCCTCTCAATAGGTTGAGTAGTGTTATTTGTAGGAGGGGTAGTCTTCTTGAAGGGAGTTTTGAAAAATTTCTTGGTGTATGTACCTTCTCCAACATTCCTCTTCATATTAACAATACCATTTGTAAGTTTCTTTATAATCCTCTATAAGCTTTCCATATCCATGGAATCCTGGTCCTTTTTCTCAATAGGGGATTTTGTTGGGGGGGGTTTATTCTTGGTATTTGTTGATGTGTTTTGGTCAATGTTAAGTCCATGGTTTCCCTTTAAACTGAGCATATCTTTCTCCACCTTTATTGCCACTTTAAATGTGTCTTCAAGGGTACCTTTCCCATCCCTCTTTATAAACATAGCCATGTAGAGTGGAAGAGATGAAGTATAGAATTCAATAGATATAGCCTCAACGAGTTTAGAGGTATCATGCATCTTATTAATTAATGACAAAAATATTTGATTAAAATGTTTAAGTTTTTTTTTAGGATCCATTTTTATTCTAGATAATTCTAAAACTAATACTAGTGGGATTTTATCATCTCTAAATTTCTCTATGAAAGTAGTTTCAAATGCATTCCATATTGTATTGAACATTGACTTCGAGAAAAATACTGAGTAGAGTAATTTCCTTCAAAATTATAGGGAAACAGTCTACAAACCACATGTTCATGTTCTACATTCATCAACTTGACAATGAGCATAATTTTTTCTATATGATCCTTCGTAGATTCATTCTTATCTGGGTCAAATTTAGGAATAATCTTCTCAAGATGTTTGGGTAAGGGGTGAGTACCTTCTAGAACAACAACCACATCCTCAGTGAGCCATGGTTGATTAGAATTATCATTTGCATTAAAGTTATCCATGTTTCTTCTAGGACTTCTTGAATGTTCTTCTTTTGATGATTCTCCTTCGGAGGGATCTCTAGGAGTAACTAGAGGATAATTAGGGAGATTGGGTGATTGAACAACATTAAAAGATAGATATTCTTCAAAGGTTGGCTTGGATGGATTAGGTTCCCCTAAGGAAGTTGGAAAGTTGGTAATCAAGGGCTCTAGTGTTTGGGCTACTGTTGGAAGCCAGCAATTCCTGTCAAATTTTATCATAATAAAAAGTCATCACCAAGGGATAAAAAAATTTTGTAGATGCCTCCTTCTCCTTACAAACTTTTCTATCTTTTGGCTTTGAGGAGGTTAATTGGTCTAGCTGAGTATAAGAGTTTTTAGTTTTTAATCTATCGTTTGTTTTGTTTAATTTCATGACTGAAAGCATGAAATTAGAACAAAATTTTGGCTTGGGTAATCATCATACAATTTGTGATTTCTTTGTTTCTTTTGCTAAAGGGATTACACCTAAAGGGAATCTATATTTTTATAAACCTTAAAGTTTGTAAGCTAATATTTTTATTTGTTGATCCATTACCATTGATTTATTCACTTTGGGAGATATGATTGAGTCTTTTCTATGGTTGGTTATATGGTTTTTCACATTTGGTATATGTTTGACAACGCAGAACCTTTGGTTAAATTCCAAATATTAATCCTACACTTACCAGCCACATCACGATCTGATCACCATGGTACGGGACTGACACACTCATAATTCCACATCACCCTTTGTCCTGCATAATTCAGACTCACATTCATTATTGGAATAGGAAAGTGGTGGTGGTTTGGGTTTAGTGTTCATTGCACAGAATGGTTTACTATCCTACGTGTCCTCCAGTTCTTACCCACCCAAAGCTCAAATTATCAGTTATGGTAGCCTCTCGAGTCCTTAGGTATCGGGCCTCTCCCAAATTTATAGACCTTTTTCTACTGCTTGTGTGTTGGAGAGAGAAACCTAGCTCTTGTTTCCCTTTTTGTGTCTATGTGATAGTACCCATGGCTCTCATGGTAAGAATTGAACCCAATGGTTCGCAAGCCCTCCTCACTCATGATGATGCCATAGGCGATATTGTGGCACATGGCTGGGACATTTTTATCGGATAGTTTGAGGTTTATAACCTAGGAGTTGCACACGCTTTCGCTCAGTCGTTTGATGGCTCCAAAGCTAATATTGGGGATCTGCAACTCGAAGTTACCGAGGATTCCATAGCACAAGCTACAGGACTATCCCGGGAGGGAGAACAATGGTTCAAAAATGCAAAAATTGAAGGCATGCCCTGTAATTTGCTCATGGTCTCTATGAAATCGAAGTGCTTCCCAAAAGGTACACTGATTACTCTCATCAAACCTCGATGGCATGGCCTACTTCTAATTCTTAAGCAATTCATAACTTGTGACGATATATATGTCTTAGTTTTCTTGTATCACATCCACCTATTGATGATTTTTCTAGGGTTCAAGTTAAATATGCATTTCTATATTTTTATGAGTCTGCATAAAATGTCTAAGATTTATCAGAGACAGAGGTTAAACCCACTGTCAAGCCTTTTCCACCATGGTCTTATTCGTGTTATTTTGTTGTTGCATCTATCTAAGACTAGGGATACTTGGGAAGATTTCATGTTTAGAAATAACTTCACCCTACCCAAAAATATAGTAGAATCTCCTCTCCATTTCAATAAAACCCTAGTCCCTGTAACCCTACTACCGAAAACCTAGGTGTTGATCCACATGAAGATCATGCGACCACATACTGAAACTTTGTTGCTATTCGGAACCCATTGGGCAAAAGGCCACGATGTAATTTCATACCCAAAAAATCATTGGAGGAGGTTTTAGATGTGTTAAAGGAGAGAAACCCTCATGCTCTTATAAATGAGCTGACTCAGGGTGTCTTAAACAAATCGATTGTCAAGAAAAATCACAAGCATAAGGAACAGAGTAATTCAGATTTAAATTTCACAAACAAGAGACCAGGTAAGCTCATATCCAGAATTTTGAGAAATCACTAGTGAGATCATCTGAGCTCGATCCTAGTGATCGAGGTCGATGATCACTTGTCCGAGGATGAAATCGATAAATTTCTTGCACAGGAGGATGTATATGACCAGTTCCTTGGAAATGAAACTGGTATTGAAGCTATACAGTATGATTTTGTTTCTAAGTTACCTATGTTCCTAAAAAATCAAGAAGGCTACATTAGTATACACCACGATTTGAATCAAGTTACAGAATAGACCAAAATGCCCTCTTTAAAACACACTCAACCTCTACCTACCATAGAACCTATTCATTGTGAAAATTGTCTTGATTAGGTTGAAATATACTACAGGGATATACCTTATCTTCAAGAACAGTTAAACCATATGGCATCTCGAAACTCCTTTCTTGAGAAGGAAAATGAATAATTAAAAGCATGTATTCGATCCAACACTGACAGGGAAAACAAAAGGTTTAAACGAGTTGGTAATGTGATTATCAAGAACGCAACGAATTTCAACACTATCATTAATTCAGACTCATCAGATGCTTCATTGTCTAATCTTTGAAACAGAAAATAATAGCTATGATGCTATTATCAAGGAGAAGAAATCATGGATAAATATGCTCCATAGGTTAGTAATTTCTTTTTTTTGATAAAACAATGTCATTTATGTAATTATTTTTTATGTAAGGGCTCCTACAGGAGTGTTCCTTTGTTATCCTATTTTTGTAAACCAAACTTATTTTTAGGGATTATCCTCTATCTTGTATGATAAGAGGTTATTGATCCAAGACATGTTTAAATAGTGGTTGTTGTTTAGTGTTAAGGACAACTTTTTTAGACTACGGAAATGGACATATTATTTTGGGAAATGATATGGGAAAGAAGTTCATTGTTGGCTTTAGACCTATGTGAATTGTGCAATGTTTATTTCATTGCATTCTCTTGTTATTTCTATGTTATGAGTTATCATTTATGTCGATTTATCTTTAGCCTTGTCTTCACATGATATTTCATATTGATGATTATTTGAATGATGTCCATGATCTATCGGTTCATTTTGTATTTGTGATCAAACGATCATTTAATTATTTCTGAGTTTACTTCTGATGTTAAATGATTGATAGTATCAATGTTCAGAATTGAGATTTCTTTCGTTATCAACTATTGATTATCTTGAGGTCACGGGATTTTTAATTAGTTATCTTTTTGGTTTCATAAATTCACTCCAAGCAGCAAACACTTCCTTGAATTTATTCAGGAAGCACTATTGTTTGTTTCTATCATAGGTTTCCCTTAAATACAGAACAAGGAGGAGCTCATACAACATAGGGAGAGGAACTTTGTTTATGGGTGATCAGTTAGAGGTTAGTAGATGCATTGCTTTCTTTTATTTAGAGTTGTTTATGAATGAAACGATGATTGCATTAATTAGCTTTGACTTTTTTTGTGTCATTGTTTCAATCGTATCCGCTTAGTATTTACTAGTTTAATATTTTAAACATTCGAAAGATTTATGTTCTTAATTTATCTTATTTAGAAACACTATTACGAACATCTACTTTCGCAAGATTTTAAGCAAATCTTGTAAACTGTATATAGATTGTTTATAATCATTCATATATTCATGTTTCTAGATAAACATTTGTAATTAGTATATCAATCGTTAGAATCATAGCTTTAGATTAGTTTATTTCTTTTACTGTTTTTAGGACCCTAGTTGGCTAACGGATCCATTAAACCCGTCAGGTCAGATCATACCAAACAGCTTGGGTTAATTAGACAACCTAGGTCTGGATCTAACCTTCTAGTTGACGGTGTGTCACTTACGCCCGTCAACAAATGGTGCTAGAAGGAGGGCTTGAAATTAATTGATGACATGTGGAGGTCGCAAGACCCCTCCAAATAATTGTTCTCCTGTCGTAATGTGTAGTCGCTCAGAAACCAACATTACACTTGAAACAGATACTACCTCAAACGATACCCCTGAAATTCTCGTCAAATTAGTGATACCAATTCCTCAAGGGATTGGCGTCCAAGAAATTGTCCGCCAGTCACTCATAAGAACTCAAAGTTCCTTATCACATATTAGACAACCTGGTAGACAACTTAATCAACCCCTTGATTTTACAAATCTTCAAGAACAACCTCAAGGCACTGATCTGCCTAGAAACACTTTAGGTGATAATATTACCAATCCTGCTGAAGCACTTATCCTTGGTGTTGGAGGATCTGGTATCCCACCATCCCCATCTGGTTCTTCTCCACCTTCTTCAGGAGGTGAATCCTCGGACGAAGGTAGTTCTTCATCTGAACCATATCAACCTTTGAATCCACCAAATCCCATGGAAAACCAAAATAATCTCGCTAGACCTTCACTCGATCAAAATGTCGTGGTTGTGCCTGGACCCCAACACCCATTGCCTAAACATCCAAAGAAATGGATACCCAAATTTGATCCAGATTCAAAGCAATCAGTTGAACACCACATCAAGAAATTTGTGCTAGTCATTAGACTATGAAGTAATGAACACGAAGATGTCATGTGCAGATTATTTCCTTACACTTTTGAGGGGAATGCCTCAACCTGGTATTTTTTCCAACAGCCTCAGACCATCGTCTCTTGGGGCAAGTTTGAAACCTGTTTTCTAGAAAATTTTGGAGATGATGAATCTCCAAAATTCTTGGTAATGGAACTCTCTAGTTTAAAGATGAACCCTAAAGAAAAAGTTAAAGAATTTAACCAGAGATTCCTAACACTGAAAAACAAAATCCATGTAGATTTGATGCCTGCAGAAAAATTGATTGTTGCATATTACACTAAGGCCCTACATAACAACATATCCATATGGGATAAAGGGCCAAAAATAACATGTTATTAGAAGCCTTTGAGGAGGCAAGCCAAATTGAGAAAGACATTTTGAGCTTAAAAGATAATCTAAGTAGTGAGGCTGAAACAGCTTCATCTTCTAAAAAGAAAATATAAATTCTCATTAGGCCTCCTCAAGCTAAAAATTAGCAGGAAACATTAGACTTGGAAAGTTTGCAGAAAGATTTCCAGAAATTATCCAATCAGGTCGTTGACTTGAAAAGATCCGCTGAGGAGGAATCTACAAGTAAAGGAGGTTTCAAACCACCTTTTAGAAAACCTTTTCCTCCAAACCGGCCAAACCAAACCACAGAAGGTATAAATTTTGAAAATTTACAGTATGCTTTGCAAACAATATTGGAAGCACATGACAATTATGTTTTTGCTCCTCCAGAAAATTAGGACGATACAACTAAGGAAGAAGCACCTGATGAGGAGTATTCTTCTCCTCCCATTTTCGGACACTTGTCAGACAGCATCTTTGAAGCAAACTTTGAAACTGTCCATCCCTATAACACTAGAAGTAAAACAAAAAACAAGCCCTCACTCGAAACAAGTAAAAATGTGTTTTCAAAATAGCCAAAGAAAACTGAAGCAAGGCAAAACCTAGCTTCCCCAACTTTAGAGTATGATTTAATTGAAGATCTAAAAAAATTAAGGGCAAATATTTCAATTTTTGAATTGCTGAAATTTTTGCTTATTTTACAGAAAATGCTCCAAAGCATTGTTGAAAATAGTAAAAAGAATGATGTTAGCAGCAAAAAATCAGCAGAAATTGACTTATACACAGCTAAAAATGTCCCAAGTAAAAATAAATGTGAAAACCAAGATAAAAGGGACATATCATAAAAGACTATAGGAAACTTAGATAAAATTGTTTCAGGTATAGCAATAAAAAATCAGCAGAATTCTACTATTTCTACACGAAAAAATGTGCCTCCTTTTTTATTAACTTTTGAAATTTTTAATAGGAATGTACATAACTGTATGGTTGACTCTAGCGCATCATCAAATGTGATGCCTCTGTCTGTATACCAGAAAATTAACGCTGAAGTAAAACCTTCTGATTTAAATATCATCTAGCTAGATCGAACTAATGTTAAAGTTATTGGTGAAATCAAAAACGTGTTGATAAGATTATTATCCAATCCCAAAGTTCATCAAGTAATTGATATTATTGTCATTGACATTCTTGAATTCTATGGTTTTTTTTTTAGTAGAGATTGGTCAGAACAGTTACATGGCTATTTTGCTATAGACTGGTCTCATTTATGACTGCCATAAAATGGACATCCCAACAAGATCAGAATAAATAGAGAACGTTACCTTAAGTACACTGTGACAGATCTGAACGACCCAAATGAACCTTTTTTTACTGCTGAAAATTCGATTGAAAGGCAGGGAATGAATAATTTTTTCAATAATTTCATGACTGAAATTTCCTCTATCACTAATCCAGAACAACAATCTGAAGTAACAGCTTATACTCAGGCACCAGCTTTTCCAAGTACATCAAATATTGTTAATGACACACAAATATGATCCTTATATTTTAATGGATCCAAATCCCGAGAAGGGGTAGGTGCTGGTTGTGTGCTCATCGACCCTATAGGTAATAAAACATTTATTGCTTTTTTATTAGAATTTGAATGCACTAACAACACAACAGAGTACGAAGCACTTCTGCAGGGACTAAGGAAGGCACTGGACATGGACATACAAAAGTTGGTAGTATTTGGTGATTTAGAAATAATAGTCAAACAGGGAAGAAATGCAATACATTGTTTGTCACCGCATCTGAAGAATTACCAAACCGAGGTATGGGGTTTGATGCACAAATTTTTATCATTTAATATAAATTTCATTCCTAGGATGAGTAATTCAAAAGTTGATTTACTAGCCAATGCTGCTTCTAAATTGTTGTATGTTGAAGGTCTTTCTCCTAACGTGCTCTCAGTCGAATTGTTATTCAAGCCATCAATTCTAGACAACATCACAAACTAGAGAGTATTTGATGATGATCAATAGATCACCAATTTTTTTCATATGGAAGACACCTTCCAGGATGCAGTTATTGATGAAAGCACTCACAACGAGAATCTCTGAGATTTCACGGCAATATCCGATCCTCGATCTTTGGAATCATCATCCGAGTTGGTAAAATCTATCCCCAAATATTTTATGAGATTAGAGAAATTTTATGACCTACATGACAAGTTTAGAGGGGTAGTCAATTGCAAAACAAACAGTTCCTCTTTGTTATACGAAACTGTAAATTTAAGAACACGAGATAATCCTCAAAACATTAATTTGGGAAAGGGGTGTTCTGAACAGGAAAGCTCCTCTTTTATAAAATTATTCAAATAATTTAAAGATGTATTTGCTTGGACGTACGATGATCTAAAAACTTTCAACCCAAACATCATACAACATGTAATCCCTATGAAACCCCAGACTGAGCCTTTCCAGCAAAAATTGAGAAAAATGCATCCTAAATTGGAACCTACCATGAAAAAGGAACTAAATAAATTACTTACTGCAAAGATATTTTTTCTTGTTATGCATACTCAATGGGTATCTAACTTAGTCTTTGTAAGAAAGAAGAGTGAAGAAATTTGGCTTTGTGTCAATTTTTGAAATTTAAATCGAGCATCTGATAAAGACAACTACCTTGTTCCTCCAATGGAACAAATTATGCAACGTGTCTAGTTCTGAAAGACTATATTTATTAGATGGTTTCTCAGGATATAACCAAGTCCTTATGTCCCCTTCAGACCAGCTTAAAACCACATTTTGTACCTCGTGGGGCACTTATGCCTACAAAAAAATGCCTTTTGGAGTGATAAATGTTGGTGCCACTTTTCAGAGAGTAATGGATATTGTTTTTCGTGGCCTCATCAACCAGTCAGTTGTGGTCTATCTTGACGATGTCACTGTATTTTCAAAAAACAAGAAAGATCACCTGTCTCATCTTAGGGATGTGTTAGAACGATGTTGCAAGTTTGGCATTTCGATCAATCCTAAAAAATCAGTTTTTGTAGTAGAACAAGGGAAACTACTTGGGTTTATAGTATCTAAATATGGAATGATAATTGATCCTGAAAGAACCCAAGCTATTTCTAAACTCCCCCCTCCTTCTTCCAAAAAGGCCATGCAATCCTTTTTGGGTAAAATTAATTTTGTCAGACGATTTGTCCCGAGTTTTTCTGAAATGGTTAAACCTCTACAAAATCTTATTAAAAAGGATGTTTTACACAGATGGGGACCACAAGAGAGTCAATCAAAAAATCCATAATCGAGGCACCTTCCCTAATGAGCCCTGACTTTTCCCAAGATTTTACATTATATACTTTTGCATCTGACAGATCTTATGTCGCCGCACTCACACAGAAAAATGCAGAAAGCAATGAGATACCCATATCATTTATGAGCTATGTCTTTAATGGAGCAGAACTGATTTACCCCATGTTAGATCAGCAGGCATATGTTGTTTTTAAAGTTGTGAAACATTACAGATCGTACCTGTTGAAATCCAAGACAAAAATTGTTGTTCCTTACCCTGTTGTAAGAAATTTGTTAGTACATAAAGAGCTGGGAGAAAAAAGGGAAAATTGGATGACATCACTTCAGGAATATGACCTCGAAATAATACCTTCCCAAATCTTCAAAGGTCAATTCCTTTGTAAATTGGTGGTTGATTCAGTTGATAAATTAGAAATTTAAATGAATACATCAACTATAAATCAGCATGATGAAAAATAGGTAAGTTGTACATAAACTGTGCCCAATTCCTAGTATGAGAATATCAAATTTTATTTACGACATGGATCTTCTCCTCGCAATATTGATCCCAAAAACAGAAGAGCACGGAGGCTTAAATATTCATCTTTTCAATTAATTAATGATGTATTATTTCAAAAGAACTTTGACGGTGTTTTTCTGCGTTGTTTAGAAAAAGAGGAATCCGAAAAAGTGTTGGTTGAACTTCATGCCGGTGATGTCGGTGGTCATTTTGGTGAAGATACCACTTCCCACAAAGTAATAAGGTCTGGATACTATTGGCCTACCTTGTTTAAGGATGACCATACATTGTCCTGCAAGTGTATAATCTGTCAAAAGGCTGGAGGGTGGGTGAAAAAGGCAACTTCTCATTTGCAACCTATTACAGTAGATGCACCTTTTCAGCAATGGGGCCTAGACATTATAGGACCAATCAATCCCCCTTCCTCGCAATAGAACAAGTACATTCTCATAGCAAAAGAATATTTTACAAGATGGTTTGAAGCTTTACCATTAAAAGTGGTCAATACAAATCGGGTAGTGTCATTTCTGAACTCTCGTATTATCACTCGATTCGGAATTCCTGAATGTCTGATTTTTGACAATGCTTATTATTTTTCTTCCCTAGATATGAATTTTTTCTAGAAAAAGGGATTAAACTAAAGTAATCTGCCATCTATTACCCTCAAGGGAATAGTCTAGATGATTCAACAAATAAGAATCTGATCAAGATTATAAAAAGGACAGTTTCAGAAAACCACAAGAATTGGCATAATGCACTGTACAAGGAACTTTGGGCTTATAGGATAACTCCAAAACCCTCCATTGGCAATTCCCCTTTATTCCTTGTTTATAGAAGAGAAGCCATCCTCCCCCCACATGTATTTCTTCCTTCTCTACAATTATCGCAGAAAGTTCAAGAAGAAAAATGTCCTCCTCTAGAGAACCGGATAAATGCTTTATTAAAATCAGTAGAGGTAAGGACACAAGAAAAACATAAACTTGATCAGCACCAGCAAATTGTGAAGAGATGGTTCGATACAAGTTCATCATCTGATGGGAATTTTACTATAGGGGATTTTGTCCTCAAATGGGACAAAGCACACAAGAGTAAAGGAGAACATACCAAGTTCCAAAATTTGTGGTTGGGGTCATTTGTAATTTTTGAAAAATTGGGTCCTAGTTCTTTTCGTTTGCATAACTTGGAGGGACAGTCGGACACTTTCCCAATGAATGGCCAGGCTCTCAAGAGATATTTTGCTTGAGGAATTCAGATCCACCCCTTTGTAAATATTTTTAATTTTCTTTTCTGTTTTTGTTTTTGGTTCTTTTCATTTTGTTTGATTTTGATTTGTTTTCTAGATGATTATTTATGGATCACCATTCATTATTCAAGGGAATTGGATTCTTTTTTCATTAGAAGCAGTTGATAACAGTTCAAGCACCTGAACAGTAAGTGCTAAAACTCAGATCAGCAGAAGTAAGTTTTGTCCAATTATTGTTCCTGGTTTCTCATTAAAATCACAGGAAAACACGATTATCCTTTAAAAAACCTTCTAACATCGTCCTTGTTTTAATGAGAACAACTCATAGTACTTCCCCATCCCTGAGATTATTTCTTAACTAAAATCTAAATGTCCAAATTATGATGAAAGTCAACAGAGAAGAAAAATATTTTTTAAAAATAACAATCCTTATATTTCCTGACTGTGAATTTTTTTGTATCACCCCACTCTCTTGATATTACAAAGTTCTGAAAATATTACAAACATTTTAGAGAGTTTGGAAACATTGTAAGGTGTGGGAATTGTGTGTAAACATGTCAGGACACTGAACAGGTTTGTTGGCAGCGGGTAAATGCACACATGATACTAAGACAACTCCGTCGGGGTACTGAACAGGCCTGTTGGCAGCGAAGCGATGTCGGGTTCGAATATTTTCAGGTATGTTTTGAAAGTTTGATCAAGTATCAAGATGCTTTTATCATAAATGGACAACTCTTGGACAGAATAGAGGTACTAGAGTGGGTTAAATGGCATCCCTATCGAGGCTATGGATGCCTGCTAGTAGCAGTGGCCCTATCAACTGTATTGAAGTCATTTGTATAAACATCACTACCCCTATGATCAAAATGAGATGTTGAATTACATTTTGTGGACAGAACTTCATCCAATACTTTCACTGTGTTATTCTTCTGAGTTATTGTCGAAATGCTTGATCTGTCTTTAACTGTTTCTAAAATTTATTTCTAATTCATTTGTGCCCCTGATATAAAGTTTTGGTGATGCAAAGATAACTACTTCGCCTAGTGTGTCGCCATTTTTGGAAGCCAACAATTCCTGTCAAATTTTATCATAATAAAAAATCATCACCAAGGGATAAAAAAAAATTGTTGCTGCCTCCGTCTCCTTACAAACTTTTCTGTCTTTTGGATTTGAGGAGGTTCATTGGCCTAGCTGAGTATAAGAGTTTTTTGTTTTTAATCTATCATTTGTTTTGTTTAATTTCATGACTGAAAGCATGAAATTAGAACAAAATTTTGGCTTGGGTAATCATCATACAGTTTGTGATTTCTTTGTTTCTTTTGCTAAAGGAATTACACCTAAAGAGCATCTATATTTTTATAAACCTTAAATTTTGTAAGCTAATCTTTTTATTTGTTGATCCATTACCATCAATTTATTCACTTTGGGAGATATGATTGAGTCATTTCTATGGTTGGTTATATGATTTTTCACATTTGGTATATGCTTAACTGTGCAAAACCTTTGGTTAAATTCAAAATATTAATCCTACTCTTACCAGTTGCATCACGATCTGATCAACATGGTACAGGACTGACACACTCATAATTCCACATCACCTTTTGTCCTGTATAATCCAGACTCGCATTCTTTATTGGAATAGGAAAGTGGTGGTGGTTTGGGTTTAGTGTTCATTGCACAGAATGGTTTACTATCATGTGCATCCTCTGGTTCTTACCCACCCAAAGTTGAAATTGACAGTTATGGTAGCCTCTCGAGTCCTTAGGTATTGAGCCTCTCCTAATTTTACAGACCTTTTACTACTGCTTGTGTGTTGGAAAGCTAAACCTACCTCTCGTTTCCCTTGTTGTGTCTATGTGATAGTACCCATGGCTCACATGGTAATAATTGAACCCAATGGTTTGCAAGCCCTCCTCGCTCATGACGATGTCATAGGCAATATTGTGGCACATGGTTGGGACATTTTCATCAGACAGTTTGAGGGTTATAACCTAGCAGTTGCACAGGATTTTGCTCAGTCGTTTGATGGCTCCAAAGCTAAGATTGGGGATCTGCAACTCGAAGTTACTGAGGATTCCATAGCACAAGCTACAGGACTATCCCAGGAGGGAGCACGATGGTTCAAAAATGCCAAAATCGAAGGTGTTCCCTGTAATTTTCTCATGGTCTCTAAGAAATCGAAGTGTTTCCCAAAAGGTACACTGATTACTCTCATCAAACCCCGATGGCACGGCCTGCTTCTAATTGTTAATAAATTCATAACTTGTGAGGGTAGATATGGCTTAGTTTTCTTGTATCACATCCTCCTACTGATGATTTTTCTAGGTTTCAAGTTAAATATGCCTTTCTATCTATTTATGAGTCTGCATTAAATGTCTAAGATTTATGAGAGACAAAGGTTAAACCCAATGTCAAGCATTTTCCACCATGGTCTTATTCAAATTCTTCTGTTGTCGCATCTATCTAAGACTGGGGATACTTGGGAAGATTTCTTGTTTAGAAATAACTTCACCCTACCTGAGAATATAGTAGAATCACCTCTCCATTTCAATAAAAACCCTAGTCCCTATAACCCTACTACCGAAAACCTAGGTTTTGATCCACATGAAGATCATGTGACCACAGGTCGAAACTCTATTGCTATTCGAAACCCATTGGGTGAAAGACCACGATCTAATTTCATACCCAGAAAATCATTGGAGGAGGTTTTAGATGTGTTGAAGGACATAAACCCTCATGTTCCTATAAATGAGCTGACTCGGGGTGTCTTAAACAAATTGATTGTCAAGAAAAATCGCAAGAATAAGGAACAGAGTAATTCGGATTTAAATTTCACAAATAAGAGACCAGGTAGGCTCATATCCAGAAGTTTGAGAAATCGCCAACGAGATCATTTGATCTCGATCCCAGTGATCGAGGTCGATGATCACTTGTCCGAGGATGAAATCGATAAATTTCTTGCACAGGAGGATGTAGATGACCAGTTCCTTGGAAATGAAACTGGTATTGAAGCTATACAGTATGATTTTGTTTCTAAGCTACCTCTATTCCTAAAAAATCAAGAAGCCTTCACTGGTATACACCACGATCTGAAGCAAGTTACAAAACAAACCAAAACGCCCTCTGCAAAACACACTCAACCTCTACCTACCATAGAACCTGTTCACTGTGAAAATTGTCTTGATTGGGTTGAAAGATATTACAGGGATATACCTTATCTCCAAGCACAGTTAAACCATATGGCATCTTGAAACTCCTTTCTTGAGAAGGAAAATGAAGAATTAAAAGCATGTATTCGATCCAACGCTAACAGGGCAAACAAAAGGTTTAAACGGGTTGTTAATGTGATTATCAAGAATGCAACGAATTTCAACACTATCATTAATTCAGACTTATCATATGCTTCATTGTCTAATCTATAAAAAGGAAAACAACAATTATGATGTTATTCTCAAGGAGAAGAAATCATGGATTAATACGCTCCATAGCTTAGTAATTTCTTTTTTTTGATAAAACAATGGCATATATGTAATTATTTTTTATGTAAGGACTCCTACACGAGTGTTCCTTTGTTATCCTATTTTTGTAAAGCAAACTTATTTTTAGGGACTATCCTCTATCTTGTATGATAAGAGGTTATTGATCCAAGACATGTTTAAATAGTGGTTGTTGTTTAGTGTTAAGGACAACTTTTCTGGACTACAACAATGGACATATAATTTTGGGAAATGATATGGGAAAGTAATTCATTGTTGGCTTTAGACCTGTGTGAATTGTGCAATGTTTATTTCGTTGCATTCTCCTATTATTTCTATGTTATGAGTTATCATTTCTATCGATTTAGCTTTAGCCTTGTCTTCACATGATATTTCATATCGATGATTATTTGAATGTTGTCCATGATCTGTTGGTTCATTTTGTATTTGTGATCAATTGATAATTTATTTATTTTTTAGTTTACTTCTGATGTTAAATGATTGATAATATCAATGTTCATAATTGAGATTTCTTTTGTTATCAGCTATTGATTACCTTGAGGTCATAGGATTTTTATTTAGTTATATTTATGCTTTCATAAATTCACTCCAAGCAGCAAACACTTCCTTGAATTTATTCAGGAAGCACTATTGTTTGTTTCTGTCATAGGTTTCCCTTAAATACAGAACAAGCAGGAGCTCATACAATGCAGGGAGAGAAACTTACTTTATGGTTGATCAATTAGAGGTTAGTAGATGCATTGCTTTATTTTATTCAGAGTTTTTTATGAATTAAACGATGATTGCATTAATTAGATTTGATTGTTTTTGTGTCATTGTTTCAATCGTATCCGCTTAGTATTTACTAGTTTAATATCTTTAAACATTAGAAATATTTATGTTCTTAATTTATATTATTTAGAAACATTATTACGAACATCTACTTTCGCAAGATTTTAAGCAAACCTTGTAAATTGTATATAGATTGTTTATAATCATTTGTATATTCACATTTTTAGATAAACATTTGTAATTAGTATATCAATCGTTAGAATCATAGCTTTAGATTAGTTTATTTCTTTTAATGTTTTTAGGACCCTAGTTGACTAACGGAGCCATTAAACCCATCGTTTCATATCATACCAAATGACTTGGGTTAATTAGACAACCTCAGTCCGGATCTAACCTTCCAATTGACGGTGTGTCACTTACGCCCATCAACAGCTACCAATATTGGTTGGAGGGTTGGTGTCACTTGGTATTTCAGGTTATATGGTCTATGTCTTCAAGGGAGGGGATACTCAATAGGTCCTTGACCAGTTTATCTACTCCAACCTCATGTTAACATATGATATTACTTGACCAATTTAGTGATTTTAACCGCTTTTGGTGGTTGTAATACACCCTGATGACTTAAGAGTTGGGAAGCAGTAGGGACTATTATTTTCTGTGAATCTAAGTTTCACTTAGCATGAGGAGTTTGATATTGACTATGTTGAGAGGGGTTTCTTTGTAGATTAGAATGGGTAGGGTTTCAAAAATGTTTACTATCCATTCATGTTTGTGCCCTCCTTCTAGCGTCAATTTTGCCGACGGGTCAAAATGGCATATCAACCAGTAAGGGAAAATGTCTGATGGCGAGTCCCAATTAGAGTCACTCTCATTTGGTATGGAAAGTTTCGATTAGTACATGGGCCTGGTTTCCACTAAGGATTTAGATTACAGAGAAGGAGGATGAATTTTCCTCCAAATAATTCTTGCTAAATCTAAATCTAACTAATTAAAACAAGATCTAAAGCTATATATTCTAACTATTTCTAACATATCCTAATTAGGAGTTTTTCTAAGATGATAGACACAGTATTATATAGTACTATTGATTACAAAAGTAGCTCATGCAAATCAACAATATGTTAAAACAACAATGCAACATATATAAATCATAAAAAGTTAAAGATTACACCTACAACACCATCACTACATCCATAAGTAATCATAAACGAATAATTTACTTAAATAATAAACATAGAAATAGTTCATATGAAATATCATTCAAGAAACTTATAAATCAATTTCACGTGTAGAGTAGTCCCATACACAAATGAACACATTTGTGGTCACTAAAATGCCTTCTTCTCTTTATTCCACAAGATAAGAGTTCACCAGTGTTACAATAGGCAAAAGTATTTCTCTATTACATGGAGCTCCCTTTTATGTAATAAGAGAGTCTCTTTAAATTCTATAATTTTCAAGTCCATAGTTACATCTCTTCATTTAAACTATTCGGTCCTATGTACAATTTGAATGCAATTTTAAAGAAACATACGGTATTTAACCATAAAAAAATTATGAAGATCTCTCTGAAGCTATATCTTCTACATATGTGACCCATGAGTCATATGCCTTGGTTATTTATTCTATTCTATTCATCTTCAACTTCTCTAATTCCATCTCTCCATCGTATATTCATTCACCAAATTCCCTTTTAAAATCCATGTGAATTCTTTTGAGAAATGCATATGCAACTGAGGCATGTTTGATTGGTTGTATTATGTACTTACTTGGGATTTCCTTG
>JASDQU010225689.1:0-17462 GCA_032191745.1 Picea mariana | reverse complement strand
GGTCTCGTTGCAATTTTATAAAGTTTACATTTACCCCAATGTGAGTGATTACAAAGTAAAAAAAGTTGAATCTCTTAAATTGTCATGACAAATGGAAGTAAGTTTTATGATTTGTTTGCTTGATATGGTTCACATGCATATACAAAACATCGGGCTATTCTTGATTTGTTTGCTTGATATGAAAAGAAAGCATGAATTAGGTAGAGTCATAAGAAGTTGAAGATATCAAAGGATCAATAATTAATTGTTACTACATAAACCCCCATTATTAAAGGAACATATTCAAATCCTGCAACAATAATTTCAATAGGTGTAACTTGCTTCCAAGCAACTAAGTCAAATATAATTCAAATGTAAAATAATTAGAAGAATTTAAGAAAATAATAAAATTGCTATAACACCAACTTGAATACTACAAGCAAAAAGTGAACAATCTCATTGAGTATAAGGCATGTGCCCTAGAAGTATAGGTTGAGTTGAATGTAGCTCACACATTATTGTACAAAAGATGATAGGATTTGTAGATGTATTCTTAACAATTTTTACCTTTTACAATAAAGTTAAAGATAAAAAAGTGAAATAGGAAGGATTACAAATGGGCATGGACAAAATCAGGAGATGAGAACAAGAATAAATACAAGCTCTTGTTAGTGTTCGAAGGTTGAGCAATAAATATATTGAATGTAACCTCGTAGCTTTGGAAAACTAGAAATCAACTTGCACAAAGTTAGAGAATTACATTGAGGGCTCCTTTAGAAATTGTTATCTCCTCTCGTGGGAAGCAGTTGAAAGAGCAATCCAAACATTTCATCTTCCTTCAGTATGAGAACCAAGATCACCTAAAACAATAGAAGAGTACGTGGAAGACCTGGAAAATAATACAAAGCTGGAAAAAGTAGTGATAGAAAAAACTCTACATAATTAAACTAAGGTTAAAGGAGTATATTTGTACTCCATCGAAATAAATTACTTTGATCAATTCATTCATCAATACCTTACAAAAAGATATGGAGCCAATGTAGGTAATTGGTCATGTACGAGGTAGCATTGAGGTAATTGGTTTTTCCATGTTATTAATTTAATGTTAATATATGAAATCTGAAGTGCATAATTTAAAGTCGAGGAGCGAATATAACTTCATTAAAATGAAATTATGTATTGAAAACAAAAGGCCAAAGGCCACCTTTCAAAGTATAACTACACAAAAGGAGTTGAAGTGTCAAGAGGGAATCCTCAAGAATCGATGACTTTTTGTACCATCCATAAATGTAATCAATTGGAAAGAGAGGTTTTTTCTTGTGGGAAATTTGTAAACTTTTTTAGAGAATTAGTGAGAAGATCCATTGTTAGCCATACTACTGAGATAAAGACTATATGATTCTAACATTGCATGTGTATGGAATTTCTTCTGTGACTTAGAATGCAGTTTCAATTTTGTTTGTCTCAATTATTTTTCTATAGCATTTGAATATGTAACTATAACCATTTGTTTAATCAGAGGATTTTATTGATTGATGGCTAGTTAATTTGCATTTCTATTACTATTTATCTAGTGACTTTTCACTGAAAACGATGATACATATATAACTAATTTTGTGTTAAAAACTACTAGTCGTTAGTTCATAACTAGGAATTTAGAATAGATTTGCAGTTTGTATATAAAATCCATTTGCATTTTGCAAATTAGATTAAATATTAAAAGGTGAATTGGGTCACAATTGGTAAAACCCAAACTAGTAATGGTTGTTGGGCTAGAATCTGAGGGTTCCCTATTTCAAACAATGTGAGGTCTAATTGAGACCTTTCATTGAGGAGAATCCTTATTGTTCGTAGAAGGGGATTTTTCCCTTGTCAACTATTTTGGCATTAGGAGGATGTCCTTGTATGGTTGATAGAGACGACTTGCAAACACATATTACCCATTTTGTTTTTTCAAACTGTAATCGATATTACAACCATATATTTATTCTAGGTGCAAATTCAAATCTTGAATAAGATTTTGAATATACTACTATTGATTTCGAAAATCCTATTTTCATAGAGCCTTAACCATTATACACTATTCACAATCAAGAACTTAACAAGTTTTATCGTATTATATGGGGATATGTTAAGAAAATCAACACGCTGCCTATTGCTCCATTGCTTCCTATATGAAAGAGAGCTAATAAGAATGCCATTTAGACTAATGAAGACACCATGGTTGGAACTGTAGACAATTTGATTGACCTCTCTTTTGATAGGATTCCCCAACCTTTAAACACAATTCCATAAACTCCTCCAGTTTCACTTTCTTATTCTTCAAGTTCCTCAAACCTTGATATGATGATTGATTTTGCTAGACGAGCTTGTGAAATTGCTAGACAACTTATCATTGTTCAAATGGTAAGAAATCAAGGTCAATTGCCTGCTTAGAGAGCCCAATATCCCCTTCATCTAGTAGGAGAGTATGATTTTCCTAAACATCCAAACCGAATATGCTAAATTTGACCTAGATAAGTCAAGTTTACTAGAAGATTGCATTGAAAACTTTTATTTGGATATTTGGTTAATGAATGTGGAGCATGATGATGTGATATGCCGAGTTTTCTATTATAATTTTGAAAACAAAGCTTCTACATGGTATTTCAACCTACCTATAGGATCCATTAACGATTGAGATCATTTTAAAAAAGAATTCATTGGTGAGTCTGGTGATGAATACGCTGCAATTGTACTTTAAAATAAATTAATGGCAATTAAGATGAACAAAAGGGAATAGATAAAAGATTTCATCCAACATTTCACCACTATTCTAAATAAATTTTCAACAAACACTCTACCTACTAAGGAAGTAGTGGTCGAGCATTACACATTTGTTTTACATGCCACTATTGCTAAGTTTGGCAAGAAACCTAGGGGATGAAGACACTAAAATTGCTCCCAATAAATTTATTTCTTTACCTAAACTACCTTAAAAAAAATGTTGATATTCAAGATAAATATCCCACAAACATGGAGAGTGTACCAAATTTGGTCAATAATTTATTGAACGAGATTCTAGATTTAAAAAGGAAAACTAGAGAAGGTACTTCTAACTTGAGAACTTTTAAACCCTTTCATAGAAAAATTATCTCACCCCCAAATCCTTCTGAACCTTTGAATTTAGAAGACATAAAGATGCACAATTATAGTACATATAATCATGCAAACCATTCTAAAAAAACGTCCTCTATAGATTCACTCTATGAATTTAGTGGTAAATTATTTTATTGATCAACATAAACAACCCAAAATTCCTGCTCAAGAAGGTGACAATGAAGTTGTGGACTATAATATGATTGAGAATATGAAGAAAACTAAGGTAAATGTCTTTGTTTATGATATTTGCTATTTTCCTCAATAGAGAGACCTCATTTTACAAACTCTCAACACAGACCCTCATAAATTAAAAAAAATAGTAACCAGTTTTGAAACGAAACAAACGCCTACTATAGTAAAGTTAATTTCTGAAATAAAATAGAATGCTACTGTAAATGATGCTATAATTGGTTCCAAGTTGTTGTATCTTACTTTCAAGCAATTGAGTTAAATGTGGTTGAGATGGTATAAGAATTGGAAAAATCTAAGAAAAAAATAGAAATGCTAAAACACTAGGTTGAATACTAGAAAGTAGAAACAACCTTGCCATACTAAGTATAAGGTGTGTGTACTAGAAGTACAAGATGAGTTTAATGTAGCTCAGAGGTTGTTGCACGAAAAATCATATGATATTTATGTGTTCAAAACTCTTAGTTCTTAGTTCATAACTAGGCATTTAGAATAAATTTCCGTTTTGCATATAAAAGCCATTCACATTTTGCATATCATGAGATTGAATATTGAAAGGTGAAATGAGCCATAACTAAAACTAATAATGGTTGTCAGGATAGAATCTCAATATATTCCCTATTTCAAACAACGTGAGGTCTAATTGGGACCTTTGGTGGTGGAGAACCCCTATTGTTGGTAGAAGAGGCATTTTCCCCTATGAACACTTTTGGCTCTAGGATGGCCTTGTATGGATGACAAAGAACTTGCAATCACATATTTATCATACTAATTATTCAAACTATAATCCATATTACAACCATATATCTATTTTAGGTGTAGATTCAAATCCTGAGCAATTTTAGTAGGTGTAGATTGCTTCCAAGAAAAAGAGTTAAATTTAATTTAGATGGTACAATAATTGGAAGAATCTAAGAAAATATAGAAATGCTAAAATACCAAGTTGAATACTACAAAGCACAAACAACCTTGCCTCACTGAGTATAAGATGTATGCAATAGAAGTACAATATGAGTTAAAGGTAACTCGGAGATTGTTGTACAAAACATTATAGGATAGTTATGTGTTCAAAACTCTCAGTTGTTAGTTCATAACTAGGCATTTAGATTAATTTTTCATTTTGCATATAAAATCCACTTTCATTTTGAATATCTCTTTAAACATTGAAAACATGAAATGGGCCACAACCAGTAAATCCATACAAGTAATGGTTTTTGGGCCATAATATAAACAATGTGAGGTTTTATTGGGACCTTTCATTGGGGAGCACCCCTAATATCGGTAGAAGGGCCATTTTGCCTTGTCAATGGTTTTGGCACTAGAAGGAGGTCCTTGTATGACTTATAGAGATAAATTGCAATAACATATTTCCCAAATTGATTATTCAAACTATAATGTATATTACAACCGTAGATCAATTTGTGCAGATTTGTTATGGTCCAACACCTTAAAATTGATACAAATATTTGAATTAGAATCCACTTTGAGGGGGAAACCTCCTTTTTAGAATATATCCGCTTCATAATACAATATGAGTTGAGATAAGATGATCCTAATACTAGATCCCCTTGATATATATATATATATATATATATAGGAGACAAAGGGTTACAATTATTATGAAAGCGTGCAATGATGGATTCTAGCTGACCTACTAGAAATGCAATAATTTAATATCTAGGGATTAATAAGGGGTTGTATACAACAAGATGGGGCTTTGTCTAGGGATTAACATGCCCCTACCCTTCAAACCAGTGTTGTCCTCAACACTTGACTAACCACAGGTGCTTCTGCACGAAGAACACATCTTCCCATGTTGCCTCTTCAACTAGTAGGTTCTTCCATTTGACGAGGTACTTTGTAATTGCTCGATTCTCAACTGCTTAATTCTTGTTTCAAGGATTGTTTCTCGATCTAGTATGATTTTTCCTTCTTCATTAATCTTTGGTAAAATAGTTTGGACTGGGATCTTGTTTCCAATGACCTTCTTTAAACAAGAGACATGGAAGATTGGATGTACACATGAAGATGGATGCAACTCCAATTTGTAAGTCATACTTCCAATCCTTTGGAAAACCTTATAGGGGCCATAATATTTGGGTGCTAATATACTGTCCTTCTTTTGTTTCTCGAGGACATTTTTTTACATGGTTGTAGCCTTAGAAATACCCAATCCCCCACTTCAAATTCCATTTCACTATGATGTTGATCTGCTTGTTGTTTCATCCTATTTTGTGCCATAACCAAGTTGTCCTTCAATAGTTTGAGGACCTCTTGTTGGTTCCTTATGTGGTCCTCCACTGCTTGAACCTTTGTATTCCATTTCAAGGGATATGTGATGGATGGAGGATGATATCCATAAAGTGCCAGAAATGAGGACATTTTTGATGAAGTATGGAAGGATGTGTTGTACCACCATTCTGCCAAGGGAAACCACTTGACCCATTGTGTTTGTTTATCAAATGAAAAGTGACAAAGATATCCTTCCAGACATTTATTCACAATCTTAGTTTGTCCATCATATTGAGGGTGGTAAGATGAGCTATGAGCCAATTGAGTACCCAAACAAGAAAATAATTCATTCCAAAAATTTCCCGTGAAAATTGGGTCTCTGTCACTTACAATAATCTTGGGGACTCCATGTAGTTTTTGCTCTATTTCCATGAATGTCACGACTAATGTAGTTTCTTTAAAAGGATGAGAAAGAGAGAAAAAATGGGCATACTTTGTTTGTCAATCCACAACGACCATGATGGAAGTCTTTCCTTCGGATTTGGGTAAACCGGTAATAAAATCCATTGAAACTTCTTCCCAACGTTGGCTTGGTATAGCGAATGGTTGTAGGAGACCTAGAGTCTTGATTGTCTTTCCCTTATTATGTTGGCGGACCAAACTTTCAGACACAAACTTTTGAACATCATTTTTAAGACCTTCCCATAAAAAATCTTTCTTGATCGTGTGGTATGTTCTCAAGAATGTTGAATGCCCCCCTATAGGAGAAGTGTGCAATTACAGAAGGATATTCTATTTGAGTTGGAAATTCTTACATAAATATATGTGATTATGATACCATAACAAATCATTCTTCCATACAAAATTATCTACTGAACTAGGGTTTTCATGTAGTTGTTGAATGATCTTGCATACCTCTTGATCTTTCTTCTATTCTATTCTTGATTCTTCCACCCAATCAGATTGCAGAATAAAAATAACAAATAGTGAACCTTCTATTTCTTCTTCTTTCCTAGAAAGGGCATCTGCCACAACATTATGTTTTCCTTTTTTGTAGATAATTTCAAAGACATAATCCAACATCTTTGTAACCAATGTTTTTTTCTCTTCTAAAGATAATCTTTGCTCCAAGAAGTACTTCAAAATATCATGATATATTTTTTCTTTGAAGTGTCTTCCTATTAGGCAGGGGCACCATTTTTGAATTGTGTGTAGTATGGCCAACATTTATTTTTCATAAATGGGTTTGAATAAGTTTTTTCATTTAAGTTGGATACTTTCAAAGGAAAGTGGCCTTCCTTCTTTCATTAAACCTGCACTGATTCCATGGCATGAGGCATCACACTCCACACTAAATGTTTTTGCAAAGTCAGGTGTAGCCAAGATGAGAGTTGTACACATAGCCTCCTTAATTTTTTCAAAAGTCTTGGTTACTTCTTTGGACCAAGAAAATGATTCCTTATTTAATAATTCTATTAGAGGTGCTTCCATTTGACCAGAGTTCTTGACAAACTTGCAGTAATAGTCTGCCAATCCTAAGAATCCTCTAAGTTTCTTCAAGGTTTTGGGAATTGGCCATTCCCTCATAGATTTAATTTTGTTAGGGTCCACTTTTACACCTTCACGAGATACAATATAACCCAAATATTCCACTTATTGAATCCCAAAGGCACACTTGGAAGGCTTTGCATAAATTTGTCGCTCTTCCAATAGTTGTAATACATCTGTCAACATGTTATACATGCTCTTCCCAAGATTTGTTGTAGATTAGTATGTCATAAAAAAATACTAACACAAATTTTCTAAGGAAGGGCTTGCAAATAAAATTCATCAAACTTTGAAATGTTGAAGGTGCATTAGTAAGTCAAATGGCATATCCAAAAACTCATAATGAGCTTCTTGTGTTCTAAAAGATGTTTTAGGAATGTTTTCCTGCCTCATTTTGAAATTTTGATGATATCTCGAATGAAGATCCAACTTAGTAAAGATCTTTTATTCATGTAATTCATCTAATAATTCATCAATGACAAGGATACAAAAATTGTCTTTGATGGTTATTTTGTTGAGCTATCTATAATCTAGACACATACACCACGAACCATCCTTTTTTGTAACCAACACCACTGGTGAAGATAAAGAAATTTGGCTATGTTGAATGATACCAGTCTCTAACATTTCCTAGATCATGTGCTCAATATCACTCTTCCATGCATATGGATACCTATAAGGCCTAATGTTAGGTGGTACACTTCCTGGTTGCAAATGAATAACGTGGTCATGATCTCCAGCATGTGGAAGACCCTTAGGAATTTCACAAAATACATTGGAATGATTGTTGATAATTATTTGGATATTTGATGGAGTAGGGCCTATAGATGTTTGAACATCAAGTGAGCACAATTGTGCAATTACACCCTGATGTCCCTTTTTGAGTAATTTTTCCATGCTAATAGAGCTTATCACTTTAGAGAGTTTCCCTTCGATACCTCTAAGCTCAATTTCCTTTCAATTTTGAGGAAAATATCATGAAAATATTTTGAAAATCAAAGGCCACTATTCCAGTGATTGCAACCATTGGACCCCTAATACAACATCAACACCCTCCATGTGGATGGAAATAATGGAGCTATATAGAAAATACTCTCCCATGTTGAGCTTAATACTATGACATTTCCCTGAACAATTTATGGTACTTCCATATGTAATCATTACTTGAAACTCTAGTGCGAGATATACAAAGAAATTGATATCTTTTGCTAATTTTTAATTGATGAAATTATGGGTACTACCATAATCAATCAATACTGTTACCTTTTTATTTTTTTTATGTATCCTTGTATCTTGAGGGTTTGTGGAGTAACAATTCCAACCAATGCAAGATAAGATATTATTGGAGTATTGTCTTCTTGATCTGGATCTTGTGGTGGTTCCAATTCTTGATTTTCTTCCTCTTCATAGTCTATGTAGATTAATTTCTTCTTACCACATTTATTCCCCTCAATGTACTTGTTGTCACAATTGAAACATAGTCCCTTTTCTATTCTTTCATCCATTTGTTGAGGTGTCAACCTTGTTGGTTTAGGTACACTATCTTCTTCCTCTTCACAGTCTATGTAGAATAATTTCTTCTCACCGCATTTATGCCATTTAATGTACTTGCTGTCACAATTGAAACATAGTCCTTTTGCTCTTCTTTCATCCATTTGTTGAGTTTTCAACCTTGTTGGTTGATGTATGGTTATATTATGACCCGAAAAATGATCTCTGCTTCCAATACTAGACTTGTGTGTAGCCTTATTTTTGGCATGAATATGACAAGCATTTTGCATAGCTTACACAATATTTGTATGATGTCTTAAGAAAAAATCATGTTTGATGTCTTCTTTTAATCCACCCATGTAAGCTTCCAACAAATATTCGTCACTTATGTTATCCACCCTTGTGGCCAATACAATTCTGAATTATAATCTTCAATATCACTTAAGTGCTTGATTCTTGTCAATTGACTGAAGTAGTCTTGTTCCCAAACTTTCCCATATTGTGCTTCTAAGTATCTTGTAAATAAACCCCAAATGTAGTGATATAAAGGGGGCTTCCTTTTCACTATCCATTGATACCATTGATATGGTTTTATCTCAAACTTCAAGGTTAGTATGTGTATCCTTTTATTATCATCCATAACATTATGTAGTTTAAAATATTGATCTATTTGGTTCACCTAGGAAAAGACCTATGTACCATCAAACTTCTTTAATTCAATTTTGGGAAAGTTGAATTTAGGACCCCCACCATAATTAACTCCACTATTAGAGTTAGATTCACTAGTTGAAAATGTGTTATTATTGGTAGTTTTTTCAACATGAATACTACCTTTATTTTCATGATTCCCTTGCATTTTGATATCTCCTTTAGGGAATCTCTCATCTAGAGCTTGACAGATGGAAGACATGGAATTTTGCATTTCTTTCATGGAATTTTGTATTTCTTATTTATTTTCATCCATCTTCCTTTCTATTTATTGAATTTGTCTTTGTGAGTTTACCCAATTATTAGACTTATTACACAATTCACTAAATTGTTCCTCCAATTTGGACAACCTGTTATGTATGTCCTCATTTTCTTCTTGGGTCATAAATGAGACTTCTGGAGGTTTAATTGGTGTTGTCATATTTTTGGGACCCATATGGAATAATAATAGCAATACTCCTCTATTCTATATTTATCCCAAATTTTGAATCACTAGAAACAGATCTTCCAATAAAAATTTATGTCAATTGTAAGTTACGTACCTTTCAACCCTTAATTTGGAGTCTATCCTCCTGGCTGACCTTCCTTATGTTGTAATTATGGAATTTTGGCCCTTATGAGCCTAAAATTTCATCTTGTAGTACTATGATATGTCCTCTCTTCAATTCCACAGGTCTGATCAAAATTGGATGTACCAAGTGGAAGTTAGGGTAACTTCCCCACACCTTGCTGATTCTTGGCCTTTCCAGGAGAGCATAATTGTATAGCATACCGCTTGCACAATATTTGATATCCAATTCTGAAACTTGTACCATAAATAACACAAAAATTCCTCCTTCCATTGCATATGGTCTCACTCAATTTGGATCGTTTCTGAATAATATATGATGATTTTACTAGGAACACCTGTTTGAGACTAGTTAATAGGACTAGTCCAATACCCTATCTTCCACTAGGTGTTTCTCTGAAAGTGAGACAACACAGAAAATGTAATTTTTACCATAGATACCTTGATATGTTTTCTGAATAAAATCCAAGTTTCACGGTCCGAGTCATCCAAAAAAAAATTCACAACGAAAATGCTACGATGACTTTCTTGGAGAAGAGAAACCCTAGGATCAATGAGCTCTAATACCAAATTTTATGGTCCAACACCTTAAAAATGAAACAAATCAATGAATTACAATCCAATTCAAGGGGGAAACCTCATTTTACGATATATCCACTTCATAATACAATATGAGTTGAGATAAGATGATCCTAATACTAGATCCCCTTGATAAATATAAAGGAGACAAAGGGTTACAATTATGATGAAAGGGTGCAATGAAGGGTTTTAGCCGACCTAATAGAAATGTAATAATTTAATATCTATGGCTTAATAAGGGGTTTTATACATAACATGGGGCTTTGTCTAAGTCTTAACAAGATTTAAATCATGAACAAGCTTTTGAAGATACAATTTATGGTTTCAAAAATCCTATTTTCATAGATCCTAAATCATTATATGCTATTCCTAATCAAGATATTAACGAGTTTTTTCATATTAACCACACATATGCTAAGACAATCGATAAATTTCCCATTGCTCCATTGCTTCCTAGTAGAAAGAGAGATAATAAGAATGTCATTATGATTGATGAAGAAACCATAGTTGCAATTGTAGATGATATGATTGACCTCACCCTTAATAAGATTCCCAAACCTTTTAATTGCAAAATTCGACCAACTCCTCCAGTTTCACCCTCTGATTCTTCAAGTTATTTAAGCTTTGATATACATATCGATTTTGCTAGACAAGCTTTTGAAATTTCTACACAAATGATCACTGGTCAAATGGAAAGAAATCAACATTAGTTGGTTGCTTGGAGATCCTAATATGCCCTTACTATAGTAAGACAAATCTATAATTTTCCT
Source organism: Picea mariana (assembly GCA_032191745.1). NCBI lineage: Eukaryota > Viridiplantae > Streptophyta > Pinopsida > Pinales > Pinaceae > Picea > Picea mariana. The sequence goes on along the minus strand of JASDQU010225689.1, from coordinate 6,257 downwards.
AAACATCTAGAGCACATATTCCCAAAATTTGACCTAGATAAATTAGGCCCACTAGAAGATCACATAATTTTTTTTTATTTGGATATTTGGTTATTGAATGTGGAACATGAAGATGCCGCATGCTGAATTTTCCCTTTTAATTTTGAAAACAAAGCTTCTACATGTATTTAAACCTATATATAGGATCCATTAATAGCTAGGATGATTTTGAAAAATAATTCATTGGTAAGTTTGGTGATGAATCTACTCCAATTGCACTTTTAAAAGAATTAATGGCAATTAAGATGCACAGAAAGGAACTGATAAAATATTTCAACCAATGTTTCACTGCCATTCTAAATAAATATTCAATAAACTCTGTACCAGCTAAGGAAGTAGTGGTTGAGTATTACATGTCCACTTTACATGCATATATTTATATGTTTGTCAAGAGAGTTGGAAAAAACCACTTTAAAATAAAAGTTTGAAGAAGCCAAAAATGTGGAAAAATAAATGTTGAGTTTGGTAGGAGATTGAGGGGCTAAAGACACTAAAACCGTTATGAAGAAATTCATTACTTTTGATAAAATACCTTAAAAAACAAATGTTGATATTCAAGATAAATATCCCATAGACATGGAGAGTGTATTCATTTGGTCAAGAAATTATCCAATGACAATGTGGATTTAAAAAAGAACTTCAGAGAAGGTATTTATAATTTGATAAGTTTCAAACCCTTTTACAAAAAAGTTATCACACCCTTGAAGTCTCCCAAACCTTTGAATTTAAATTTAAATTTAGAAGACATAGGGATGGACAATTATTGTACATATACTCATGCAAACAATTATGAAAAAACGTGTCCTCAATATATTCACTCTATGACTTTAGTAGCAAATCGGTTTCTTGACCAACAAAAACAACTTGAAATTCTAGTTCAAGAAGTTGAAAATGAAGAAGTTGTAGAAGAAGAAGAGCCAACAAGGGAGGAAATAATGTTTCTATGGGATATGTCAATTGAAATTCAAGATAAATAAAGGTAAGTGATAGAGGAGATTCAAACCACTTAGATAGTGCAAAGAGATTATAATCTTAGAATTAAGGGACAAGTTCCTTCAATTCATTCCACAACGTAAGCCACTAAAACACCTAATAAAATTGTAGTTTCTGCATAACTAAGGAAAACAACAATGACAAATTCACCTTTAATGAAAATGAGTTGTGGTGTGATTGAGGGTATGAATAAAATTAAGGAAAACGTGTCCATTTCTGATATCCAAACTATTCCTTTATAGAGGGACCTCATTTTACAAACTTTCAACACATCCATGGATAAACTTCATAAAACAGTAGCCAATTTTGAAACAAAAAACATGTTGTATTAAAGTTAAATTCTAAAACCCCTAGATGGGGTGCCACGTAGTCCAGATGGTGCCATGCAGCCCACATGTGGCCCAAGTTATGAATAAGGCCGAACGCCACCTTGAGCTTCATTTCTTGGATGGAGGATGGAATTAAACATGCTCTTGGGATGGAGGGACAACTCCGTCATGCAGGTTTAATGGCACCCTCAATGTGCCATGGTGGGTGGGTGATGATAGGTATAGGAGGAGGCTTCGAGGTAACTTCAGCTTCTCGGACAATCCTCCACTTCTACCAAGTTGGACATGGATTGTTTCATTTCCTTTATTTGTTGCATTGGTGCTCTGCTCTGCTCAGTTGTTCAACTATGCGTGCCCTCCTCTTCAGTTTGGTCTAGCCTTTCTTTTCTGTCATGCCTCGTGAGCGAGGGAAACCCAAGAGGGGCCCATCCTAGTATTGTTGTGCAGCAAGAAAAAGATGCCTCTGTGAACTCGCACGGGCTTCCTCAACAACTTTTATTCAAAGAAATAAAGAGTCAAAGATGCCTCCAATGGATTATGTGGAGGAGGAAATCCCGGAGGAACCAATTATGGTTATGCCAGATGACCTCCTCTACATGGTCCCGGACCCCCATGGTTGACCAAGTACCAGTCTTACATCGACAACCCTGGAGGGGGATACTTGCATAGTTCAAGAGGAAATACCCTAGACGGACCGCCTGATTGAGCCTCCTTTGTCTACTTCAGACACTGACCAAGATGCAGATTCACCTGAATTTCTGGCACCAGAACACTTGGAACTCTTCTTCGAGATGAGGAGGGACATGATGGAGATGCTCCATAGGCACTCCCTCCTCAATAACATCATTGACATGCTGTTGGACGCCTTCTCGAGTGCTCTAGTCAAGCATGGATTCCCAACCTTTTGTCTTCACTCCTCATAACGACACTCTTCACGGTGGCACTCCAGATGGTAGGTTCCATTGTTCTAAAATTTAATCTACTATTTAAGGTTTATCAACTCTCAACACTCCATCTGCAAGGCACTGGGGTTATTTTTCACTACTGCTTAGTTTTCCTGTCTTACTAAGTTTTTCTGTCCAATTTGTATGATCAATTTTTGGATGCATGTCTAGATAGCATTGCCACAACACTCTGATACCACTTGCTTTGGTTTCCAACTGTTTGGTGGAGAAAGTGGTGGATTCTACTTTTGGCTACAAGAACAAAAGGATGCCACCTATTTCGATTTCCACTAGTTTGGTGGAACATGTGGCAAGCTTGTGATACTGAATAGATATGTACAATGACAACTGTTTTTTGCGGTAATATCACTTTTTTATTTACAAAAAAATGAAGTTAAATTCTAAAATAAAACAAAAATCTATTGTAAATAATACTATAATTGGAAATTGGTCCAAGTGTCAAACCCACGTTTTTGCTAACCTTCAAAATATTCAATCACAATGTGCATAACTGTTTAGAATATTTGGGATCATCTTCAAATGTAATGCCTTACTATGTATACAACAAGATAAATGCTACCTCAACCAAGTCCTATACTCAAATTATTCATTTGGACATGTCAAATGTTAAGGTTATTGGGGAATTCAAAGACATTTTAATCAGGATAGTTGCTAATCCAAAAGTATGTTAGGTTACAAATATTATTGTTGTTGATATTCCTTAGTCTTATGGTCTTTTTCTTAGAAAGGATTGGTCTCAAAAGTTGCAAGGATGTTTTTCTACTGATTGGCCTCATCTATGGTTTCCATGGAAGGGACAAAAAAATCAAATCCATATTGATTGTGAAGGCTCATATGAAACACATGGTTATAGAATTGGAAATGCAATAGATTTTGGGAAATTAGTTTCTTGAAACTGGTTTTGGAAATTATACCATTAAAGAATCACCCTTGGAGACAAATACATAGTCCAAACTACTTCATTACACTTAGACCGATGATGATGCTTGTACTATAATATATATAGGTAATACTATTGATGTTAACTTGTATTTAAATATTGACATTTGGATATATATTTTTGAAGGTTCCAATTCACAGGAAAGCATAGGAATAGGTTGCATTTCGATTAATTCAGAGAAATAACACCCTTAGTTTTTGTAGATTTGAGTTCAAATGCACTAATAACATTGTCGAATATCAGGCTTTGGTTCAAGATCTTAAAAAAAAATTGAATTAAAGGAAAAATATCTGAAAGTGTTTGTTGGTTCGAATATAATTGTGAGGTAGGTAAAAAATTATGTCCATTTCCTTTTTCCTCATTTGAAAAGTTATCAATAATTTGGAGGTATGGAACTTGATTAATGAATTGGATGCTTTCAATATTAATCTTATTCCTTAATTCTCTAAGAATGTAATTTCCGATACTTTCGCTAACGCTGCTTCACTAGTACATATGGGGTTAATATTCGATGAAATATTACAATGATAAGGATAAAATTGATTGTGCCATAAAAAATTACTACATAATTATTAAAATTTTGATTGTTTTTTTTTTGGGCTCCATGACGTTCGTTGTAAGTATTATGAGGTTTTGGAGTCGCCAGTCTTATGAAAAACTTTGGTCGGACGTCTGACACATGTCGACACATGTGTGAAAATACCAAATACCTATTTGAAATCATTTAACGATGGTTGAATCGGTCAAATTTTTTCAGAAGTACAACTATGATGATAGATTTTGACAATTTTGTTGTAGGTGCAGTGTTTGTAAAAAACTTTTTTGGTCATTGTTCGACGCATGAAATGGTCTTTTTTCTATCAACTAATTTTTTCACATCATTTATTGATCTACATACTTTGGATTTTTTACTTTGAAGGTTAGAAAATTTTAATATTTCTTTGTCTCCTTTTGAATACTTACATTGGATCCCTAACCCTTAAACCCTCTTTTATTTGGGGACACAAATCGTTGTCTAGGAAATATGTATGAATATGTCTTCTCAATTTAATTTAATGACTATAGGAATTAGCAATTAAAGGTTAGAAGATTTTAAATACCAACATTGGATCCCTAACCCTTAGACCCTCTTTTATTTGGGGACACAAATTGTTGTCTAGGAAATAGGTATGAATATGTCTACTCAATATGTCTATGTCTTGGCCTAGTTCTGTTTCATTATTTGAATTTCTTACTTGCTTATAGTGAAAATTTGAAGCTTATGTGGTAAAATTCTATGGTTTTGATTTCTTGAGTAATTGTTAACTACTCTTATAAACCTTTAATAAATCTATGACAACAATGACTTAATTCACTAGTACATATGGGGTCAATATTCAACGATATTTTTTACCGTAAGAATATATTCGTATATTGTACTTATATTGATTCAATGGATTTTGTTGTAATAAGGAATTACAATGCCATATTTTAACATTAATCCAGGACATGAAAGTACACTTGTTAAGTTAAGGGTGCCATTGGAGGCAAAGGGCGATGGGAAATTTTATTGTCCTTGCAGTTGATGCAGGGGATTTAATAGAAGAAGAATTTTAAAAACAATAGTTGAAAAACATTATAGGGAGTATAGGAACATTGAAGGGGGGTATTATTATCATCCCATGGTAATTTATTCATTATATGTCTTTGTATTGAGTGTATTTATAAAATTTTCTTTCATTTTAATATTTGTTATATACTTTAATTTTATTGATTGCTTGTAATTATAAAGACAAATATTCCTAGGTATGTGGTGCCAGATAATGTGCCCAATAGTAGTAGAAATACTATTGTACAAGCTAAGGAAGATGGTATGTGTAACACACCCAACCCCTAAGTACCCTTTCTAGGGATGGGGCATTAAATTTTTTCTTACTCAAATCATCTTGAATCATCTCTCCTAGATGATCCATCCTCTTCCACTCGCCCGTAGATTTCTAACGACTGTTACCAGGCTCTAATCTGACCTCTGGTTTGCAAGTTATGGATTCTCGAAGTCCTTCATGTGTTCATTGGTTGAGGGCCACGTGGCACCCACGTGGACCCATCTCGTTCATACCATTTCCAGGTTCTTGCCTCTCGCAGGGATGGTCCATTCACCATCCAAACCAACGGTGAGACTTACTCCTCATCTAACACACAACTAGAGGAGAATTCAATGTTTGACGCTTCGACACTAAACAACCCTTTTCTTTCCTGCACGTATGTCCTCTGGAGTCTCGAGTTCCCGAAGGATCCTGAAATATCACCATGTGGCTCTGGCCTTTGGGCCTTTTGAGTCACCCTCGAAACTGTATTCCAAACCTCTGGAGTCCCGAAGTCCCGTACTCCCGAAGGGTCCACTCTCATACGGGGTGGCGTACTAGATGCGATGACAAATATAGGTGGGTCTTGAATACTCCTACCACCAGATGGACCAAACATGTAATTTCCAGAGACGACACACAACAAGGAAGAGAGGAAACGTGGCCCCTACAATGGGTGACACGTTTCATGTCTTAACGGGTATGTCGGCTCGATGAAATGCCCAAATTCAGGTGACACGTGGCACGTCAAATGTGGGTCCACGTCACCCTGAGTGACGTCAACATACCACCTCACCCCATAATGATCACCTTCCAAGTCCTTTGATCTTACGGTCACGATGTGTCCATGTAACCCCTAGATCTATGGCCTCCGTTACCTCGTAACTTCGACATTCGGGGAATTCTTAGTGTGAATCCCTCCTTTCTCCCAGAGTTGTCAACGCTAGGATGACCTTGGCTTAAATCCAATGACTAGGGAAGATCCTGAAGGATCCCTAGATCTATGGTTCTCGTTACTTCACAGCTTTGGTCTTTAGGGGTTTCGGATTTATGGCCACTCCACTCTCCCGAAGTAGGACTTCTCCAAAGTACTGTACACGGGTCCCTCCTCTAGAGGATCAGACGATTAAGAGGGGTTCTTAACAAA